>JBBBDQ010000271.1:5817500-5952500 GCA_037127315.1 Ascarosepion bandense | reverse complement strand
TGTTCTTAATATTCCTTTTAAAAATGCTTACATAGAATTCATGTCCTCTTTAGAATCTTGGCAAAGGAACAATAAAAATATTTCTTCAGAGCCAAAAAAAAAACTTTTTGCTAATTTCAATATAGCATTCTTGTATCCATAAAACTAACTTCCCAATAGACATGGAATCCTGGGGTTTGGTAAAAACACTGTAAACTGATCCAATATCAAGGAAGTACCTGTTATTGCTGTAATTTTTCAATGTATATACTTGTGATATTCACATTTGGGTTGGGCTAGTTTTCTTTCTAAAATTTTGTTGCATAAGGGTAATTCCTTTGGGTAGTGTTGCACCTTGATGGCTTTTTCAAGACAAAAGTTTCTCCACACAAAGCAAAATCTCAAAGGAAAGCTGTAAAACAACGTATGCAAAGCAAAAGAATGTTTTATAGGTCTATGGAGATTTTTGCACCTGTCAAAGACTTTGATTACATTTTTTGGTTACCTTTGATGTTTTAGTTTTGTATGGGGAAAAATCTTTGAGGGCAGGAAACAAAATAATGGCTAAATATAAAAGGCAGAACCAGAAGATTTTTCTCTTAGAAATAATACTTTCTAGCTTCTTTTTTTTTTCCTTGATTCTTTGCCAGTGTCATCTGAAAAATATTTGTTTTTCTTTTTTTTTTCCTGGTACAATGTCTACTCAGAATGATATTACTTGTAGGATATGCAATTTAAGCTGATTTTGTTTATTTTAGTTCCAGGGAGCGTCTGGTACATATGCACATAAGAAAAAGAAAAGAAACCTTTCAATTGTTGGCAAGTTGAGCACCAAACCTCATGTCTAAATTAAGCCCATGATCAGAATTAACCCAACTGTGGTGTAATACATAACCACTTTTCATGAAAAGTAGTTAATGAATTTAATGTCTTCATATAAATCTTATTCTCTATATGTACACATGCCTTAGAGCTCACTTTGATTTCTAAAACTTTCAAGGTTTGACAGTAAAATAGGGTCTATAATATCATCATCCTTATTTTTGTGCTTGTTCAGATTTTTAACAAACCTTTCAACTATGTTAGCCAATGCTATTGTGATGAAGTAGGATTTTCTTTTATCAGTTCAGTGGTAGTTGTTTGTTTAACATACTGAGAGCTGTTCTACCCTTACTGCATGGGCATTCACATGGTTTATGCTTGTGCTGGGTATGATGACAATCTACATCTGGCAGCAGGGCCTCTGATTGGGAAGTTTTGAGGAGAATGGAACCACCTCTTAATTGCTGTTGTACCTAGGTCACCCTGACCCAGAGTGGTAGCACCTGTTAGAGTCCCAACTACGAGCAAATAGTGAACACCCAAACTGGAGTCAAAACAGGAAATATAAAAATTAAAAGCAATATTTTTTTATACCATTACTAGACAAAGACAGTTTGTTCGAGATATTAGCTTATAAATTTACCTATTCTGTATTCTCGATCACAGGAACGCCTGGGGGCAGTAGCCATATACCAAGTTGAAATAGGGTATATAGCTATGAATGTGGCTTGAAAAAAATTTATGTTGCTAACAACAGAAGAAGCTAGAAAGTGTAGGAACAATGTCCTAGGAATATATACCTCACTGAGTTCTGTCTACATGATCAGTGAACACTGGCTGTGTATCCTCAAATTATTTAAAGATAATAGAAAGGGGGTTGAGGAATATTGCCAGATTAAGATATTAACCAATAATCTACTGCCACAAGCAATTAGTATATCTGATGGAGTTTGGGTAGTAGTTGCTCAGAAATATTTTGGTCTTTCCAGGGTATATGAAGGAGAACCCGCTAAGATGCTGAGGAGGAAACTACCCTTATCTCTGATGAAATTACACCTGCGGTGTTCTGCAATTGGCATGTCCATCTACTTACCCCCATATTACCAGGCTGAAGAGAAATTTGAAAAAAAAAGTTCAATAATGGAATTAGTTGATAAAATCTTAAATAACTGTGCACAATTATGGGACCGACAATATTTTTTGTAGCAAAGTGATTGGCAATGCATTTTATCATCTACAAACTATACATTAAAAAACCTATTTGTCCTGATAGTATAAAACTATATTTAAAATGTCTTTGGTTGAAGCCATAAAATTGCATACAAAATATTTAAATTACTACATTAAATGACTCATAGTGGTTGATATGCCATGAAAAAAAGAAACTACCAAACCAATCTTTTTAATGAGTTGTAAAGTTTGAATTTTCATATTTAGATTTTAGCATTAAATAACCCATATGGGTTGGTATACTGCTAAAGAAAACCAACCAACCAATCGATTGAATTACTACAAACACCATACTGTATCCCATGGCTTCTTGAGATTCTCTTCTAGTCTATTCATCATTCTGCCTGACTTGGCTGAATCATTTAGGAGAAAAACTTCTATTGCCACAGCTTTTTAAGCTGCGAGAATATGCAAGCTGCAACAACCAAATCAGAAGAAACAGAAAAATTTCATTAGAAACAAAGGAAAGAGTATTGAACTCCTATGTAATATCAGTCTGCTTATATGGCATTTAATGCTGGCCAATTTGTTCAGACATGAAGAGGAAACTTGAGCCAACAGAGATATGGTTCTACAGAAGAATGCTGAGAATATCATCAACAGTGCACGTGAGTAACAAGGAAGTTTTAAAGAAAATGAAAACAAGAAACTTGGAAATTTTTTAACAGGGGATAGAAAATGCAAACCGAAATCTGAAAACTCATTGAGGTAGCAAAAAATGTCTCCCAAAAGCTAAGTAAAGTATTAAGAAAATGGGACATTAGAAACAAAGAAAAGTGTGTTGAACAGCTGCATAATATCAGTCTTTTTATATGGCAATGTTTTTTAACTTCCTTGTTACTGATATGCACTGTTGAAATTTTCAGATGTAGAATCACATCTGTTACCTCAAATTTCCTCTTCATGTTGGAGGAAATTGGCCAGCAGACTGATATTATAGAGTAGTTCAATTCTCTTTCTTTGTTTCTAATGAAATTTTCTTGTTTCTTCTGATCTGGTTGTTGGGGCTTGCATATCTCAGTTTGGAACTTGCAACCACTTGTGATAATAGCTGTTTAACAAAAAATTAAAAATGGTTTCTTGAAAATTATCTTGTCACCAAATGCCATAAGAGAATCCTGAAGAAATATCTACATTTTGTGAGGAGTGTTCATGTGAGAAAGAAATCATGGAGAATAATTTATAGAAAAGGGGGAAGTGAGGTTGAGAGAGGGGAGTCAAATCATGAGCAGATTAACTAGGAAAAGAAGAGAAACTTAGTTTAATAATTAGAAAAATAATTTTGCCATGATATATTCTTTTATATGCTGTGTCTCTTCAGCATATTGTAGCTTTCCACAACTTCCTATCCTTTGCAGCTCTAAGCAATGTTTGAAATTTTACTACCCTTCTTTGCCTCTACCCTGCTGTTGATTAACACAAACTCACTTTTTTTCAAGTGACATTTTTCAGGACCTTCTTTTCTCAAAAATGTCCTGGAAATTTAAGCTGTCTGATTTTAAGCATAAGTTTTGTTTTAGTTTTCATTTTTTAAAACTTTCATGTTGATCACATGTTCTATGTTATTCTCAGTATCTGTTTGTAAAACCTCATTTATGTTTTTTTAAATCTATTCTTTATCAGTAATTATTAGGTTGTCCCAAATGTTTGTAAACACTTGCAAAATGGGTCTATCTGGTCCAGCACACTCAAGACAAGCGATAGGTTCAGAAAGGGTAAGAGACACCATCGGTTCTAAAACAAGATCGATTCAGCAAGAAAGTTATGATGTGTGTTTGGTGGAACTTTGAAGGAATCGTGCATTTTGAGTTGATTCCGAATGGTCGTGCCGTCATTGCCGAACTTTACTGTCAGCAACTTGAGCGGGTCTACAAAAAGTTGAAGCAAAAAGTACACGGCTCTGATCAACTGAAAGTGTGCTTTGATGCAGCAGGACAATGCCAAGCCACACACTGCCAGGAAGACCAAAGACAAGTTTGAAGAGTTGGATGGCGTTGAGGTTCTGCCACATCTATCCTACAGTCCTGACTGTTCTCCATCAGATTAAGGCCCTTCCCGCTCAATGCAACACTTTCTGAAGGGCCGCTGATTTGACTCGTCAAGAATTCTTTTATTCAAAGCCGGCTGAATGGTACTTTGACCAGATCTGAAAGCTTGCAGATTGATCGCAGAAAGTCTTGGAAAATGATGGTCTTTATTTTGAGCAATAATTTTTGTTGTTTTGCGAGTAAAATTTCAATTTTTTGCAAGTGTTTTCTGGTAACCTTAGATTACTTGGTGAGTAAAATTTCAATTTTTTGCAAGTGTTTATGAACTTTTGGGACAACCTAATAGCAGTTGAATCCCTGGGCTAGGCAGTGAGAAACAGGGTGAGTAATAAATAATCAGTACTAAAAATAAGAACTAAATGAGATATCCCTAGACATGAGCAGTGAAATGAGAACAGTATGTAGATTAAGTAGAGAGATCAGTTTGGAATTCCTTGCAAGTTACCCAGATCAATACATACCTGATGAAGCCTGGAGGCCATAATGACCGAAATATTGTTATAACAACAAAGATGTGGAAAATAGGCCTTATGTAAATAGTGTAAATTATATTGTAAATTATACTCTAAAGTATGGATATCACATAAGTTCAGCACTCTTTCCTTTGCTTTTAAAAATATGTTCCTATCCCTTAATATTTTGTTTAGCTTCTAGAAAGCATAGTTTGCTATTCTGAAATGCCTTCAAATTCCTGTGTTACATTTTTTATTGTTGTTACTACACTACCTAGAGAGTTAAACTTCTATACTTAGATGAATCTCATGTCACAAATTTAAAGAGCACAGATGTTATCTATCTACTCTCTTTTCACACTTATTAATTTGTTAAATGTGAACATGACAAAATGAAAGAAAAATGTGTGTACACTATTACCGTGTCATAGTGTTAACTAAAGTCAGTGCCAGAAACCACATATATGCAAAAAAAAAAGAAAGAAAATGAGATGTTTTTAATTCTCTATCATAGTACAAGTTGACATATGGTATATTTTTGCTTGAGTGCAGAATAGAAATGTATATATCTTTATTATATTAGCTATAACAAATTTAATATAGATGAGAAGGAAATTGAATATAGAATATATAGACTGCATTAGGGATAATTTTACCCAATACCACAAGTTGCTACAAAACATAAGTATTAAACTAAATGCTAGTCATGTTCATAAATAGTCTTGTCAGAGTTCAACTTTCTGAGGGCTTTGGCAAAGATCATCTCTTTAAACATTGTGGAGTAGTGCTATATTTTTACATATAAAAAAACTGTACTAAATAACAGAAACCACATCACTTGAGGACTACTAACAGCAGCAATGGCAAAAATGGATAGCACATGTAACTTGAACAGAAAATAATAAAATAATCATTATGCTAACATTCCACACTATTTCAAATAAAAAGTTAAAAAAAAATCTCCCATAATGTAAAGTGGGATGAGAGCTACCGGAATTGAGAAACCTGTTTTCCTGAAAAGTTATTTCAAGTTAAAGATTTTATAAATTCTACACAACTTCAAACAAAAGGTTAAGAAGGAAACCCCCATCAACACTGGGAAAAGCAATAACTTCTACTTGACTTGAGAAACCTATTTTCCTGAAATATTATTTTAAGTGAAAGATTTTATAAATGTCAAATGAAAACATTACTGGCTGCTCAAGTAGTGAATGCCAAACATTTCCTTGTAAGGAAAGGGCAAATATTACCATGACCATATGGATGTCATGTATGGTACTCAACTTGTTCATAAATATCTAAACTGTCAAGTGAATACAACTATTTTCTTATATCAATGATTAAAAATGGCTTTAAGCAAATGTAGATTTTTGAGAAGGCCATCCTTCTTTGTAAATTTTGAATCACAAACAAATGACTTTACCACATAACAGAAGTTGAGGACTTTTAACAGCAGCATCAACTAAAATAGATAATACATGTAATTTAATGAGAAAATAATGATATAATAAAAATGTTGACATTCCCCACACCTCTTCAAACAAAAGAAAGAAGGAAGACTCATCAATACTGGAATGAGTGATAATGGTGGATTTGAGAAATCTAATTTACTGAAAAATTGTTTTAATGGAAAGATTTTATAGATTTTAATTGAAAATAGTATTGGCTGTTTGGTTTGAATGTTAAATTTTTTCATGTAAGGAACCTGGTAATATTACTATTACCATCCTAGATTTTATAAGTGTACAAATGTAACAACTGAATTAGATATAAGAAATGAAAAACTTCTCATAAATGTGTTTTTATTGGTGTGCTTTTGCAGCAACTTTATTCATTGCAATATGACAAGTTGAAGAGGCAAGCTCTTTGCCTTGAACACTAATATATTCAACTGAATAATGAGTAACTGTCAACATGAGAGTACCAGAGTATTGTCTAGTGAATAGGTCAACAATGAAACATTGTGATAAGAACAAAGACCAACATAAAAGCAACCTTATATGCTTCCACCTTAACCTCATTGTTATAGGTAATTGTTTGTTTTTGGTCTTTGAACTAAGAATTTAATTAATCCAATTGCACCATACTCGGTCTTTTCTTTATTTTAATTTTATTTTTCTATTTTTTCAAACATTCTCTACTTTCCTTTTCAATTTTGCTCAAGCGATAAGAAGGTAATTTAATTTGCAAACCAACAATAACAGTGTAAGAACTTTGTATTAGGTGGAAAGGTTACTTCAAAATGAAATTAGTCATTTCCTGGTGCCAAAACACAGATCCTTGACTTTTCTTGATGAAGTTGTTTCAGGTGGGAGATATTAATAAACACTGATTCAGATTTTATATAATTTCTCCAGAGATTACAGAAAAAGTACTATGGTAAAGATCAGGATTGCTAACCAGTATTCGTAAAGTTTTTATCCTGATAGTGACACTTGCTAGCACAGATTCATTTCAGTTAAGTCCCATACATGATACAGGCTTTGGGCAATCATGTCTCGAAAGAGACATGACTGACTGGGCAGAAGATTATCCCACAGTAGGTTGCCATTGCTTTCTGCAGTAGACTGGTTGCCAACCAAGGCTACAGAACCCAATCTATCCTATTATTTAACCCATAACTAGAGGGAAGAGAAGAATTTAATACCTTTCCCAAGGGTATTTTTGCATAAGTGAATGCAAGCAATTCAACTGGAATTTGAACTCGGCACCCTGATTTGTTGTTCCAAGTCAATATCCACTGCACCACAATGCATAGATTAATTTAGAAAACTGAAAAACTAATTTATTCAGTTCTTTAATTAGATCAGGAATTAAAAATATGATTGATTATTTATTTTTTTTAAACAATTCACCCCGAGCAAGGTGATAATGCTACTAAGGCAAAAGAAGCTATTAGGAGTGAAAGAAAATGAGAAAACTATAGAACAAACCAGAAACCCAATCCTAAACAGGAAACAAGGGATAAGCCTCTACTGTTCAAAAAACTGGGAAGGAGTATGAAATCGACAATAGATGAATCTCTCTATTCCATTGACTATATTATTTTATGACATTTATATAATGTTCAAATACTAAAAAACAATTCTGGAAATCAACTTTAATCTTTTAATCTGTGTCCCTTCAGGATGTGGATGATCATGGCTTTCAATAACTTTCTGTCTTTTGTAGTTCTAAGTAATATTCATCCCCTTACTATCTCTTCTAGACTCTGTTCTGCTATCCATTGACACAAACTTATTAGGTAGGTTAGTTTTAGTTTCTCTTTTCCCTTCGGTATATTTTCTTCTGTGTGCTATGTTCCTCCAGAAGGTTGGGGATCATGGCTCTCCACAACTTTGTTGCTTGTTCCATGTTGTTCTCAACATCTTTTCTGTTGCTTCAAGTTTCTTCTTCACCTGTGAGCTGGTCACCAAGCATTCACTGTCATTTTGGCTGATAGGTACTGCACCTTTTCCAAAAGTTATCTGAGCAATATTTTATGTATTATAAAAATAGGTTGTATAGGAAAATTCAGTGTCTACTCTTGGTACATACAAATTTATGTATATCATAAATCTTAAGTGCAATATTTCTGAGTAAATAGCAAATTAATGTTAAATTTCTTTGAAATGACAGAGCCTAAAAATGAAATGTGCATTATTTAAATGTAATAAACTGTAAATATCTAATGTTTGGCAGTTTAAACTCGAACGTTATGTTAATGTCAGAACTAAAGATAACATTTTGAATGATTCATGGAATAGAATATGGTATTTGTGGTACAAAATTATAAGATTATCAAACCAACATGGGCTTTGAATGATAAATGACTGAAGAAAAGTTGAAAAAAAAACTTGTTCTTTGGCCTTTTAATGTCTAATCACTTCACATTTCTTTACAGCTACCTAAATTCATAACCAAACTACATTCCACTTTCAGTCAGTGTAAATAGTAAGACAGCTAGAAGAATTGACAGTCCTAAGATTATATTAACAAAAACGTTAAGACAAAAATAAGTCTGTGTAATAATAAATTAAACAACACTCATGAAAATTTTATGGCGTTCTTATTTGAATTTTCTGAATCATAAACCTTAATTTCATGATTGAATAAGCTTCTTGCAGGTTCCATAGTTATAAATTACTCTTGAAATTCTTCTGTTGTATCATTAAATATTTGAGCTGAACAACTTTGACAAAATATTGCAATGACAACCATAAATATGAATACCGGTCAATGTTTAAAAAAGTAGAAGAATACAAAAGAAAAGAACCAAAATCAACCATTTCAGTAAAGCGGATATTAAATATTAATTAAATCTTTAAACTAAAGAATACATTATGGCTTTCTTTATCTTCCTTTTCTTTATTATTATGTATGATCTTTAGTGTCTCTGATTTGTACTTTTCTGCTATTTTTCCTTGCTATCAAAATGGAATGGTTCATTATTTATGTAAGGTAATAGCAAGAGGTAGTATAGAGAATTATGAAGGAACAAGCAGAATTATAATGCTTGAGTAAAGTTTAACCTTTTTTGCTCACAAAAAAAATATGAAGTGTCAAAAGGATAGTTTTTCCATTATTATTTTCATACTGTTTTAACTTTCTTGGCAATGTTTGTTTAAAAAAAAATGATTATTAGAATTTTAATGAAATTTAAACATATGAAAATTAATTTATACTTTTCCTTTGCTCTTGAGAATTTATGACAAAAATATTAAGCACTGTTTATGAGTATTTGGCTATACTTTTGAGATGAGGTAGTATTTACACTATTTACAGTGGATATAGACGTTGGTTGGCTCCAGTGACTTGATTCAAAGAGTTGTGAGTTCAGTAACAGGCTACATCAGTGGTGAACAAATAACTTAAAGGGAGATAATTACATGGCTACCAGAAGTAGCATCACACATGGAATAAAAATGATACGTCTCAGTGATCGAAATAAAAGATTTGGTTCAAAATTCCTAGCAGCTGAAGTAGGCCAGTGTGTACAATGGCTAAAACGTCATAAACTGTTTGAGATTGTTAATTTACAAGAATAATTTTATATTTCAAATATTCTGTGAAATAAATTGAGATGAAAATGTTCTGAAAAATTAATGTTTATTTAAATTTTCTAGTTCCATAGTTCATAAATATTTTTATAAAATTATGAATAAAAAAATTGTTTTTATAATTATCTACTTATGAAAGGTTAAGTGATAAATATTGTACTGTAGTTTATTCACATATTTATAAATTTTTGAATAAAAAGATTTTTCAAATTCTTTTTTAAATGATAAATCTTTATAAAATAGTAAATTATAGATAACCCATTGTACTCAGTTCCAAAATTTTATAATCTTGTAAATAAATATTGCTGAAGGACTCTTGATAATATAAAATAATAGTGGTGTCAACAGAAAAACTGTCTTTTTGAAACAATTTTTGTGGGCACAAAAGTTAAACTTTGCCAATATTTGTTTGTTAAAGATACACTTCTTGTTGATTGGATACATCATTATTTCAATTGATTTTCAGACATTGCGATATTGGTCAATATTTTTTGTCTTGCCTGAACTACCTTTCTATTGATGAAGTAATTCAAATTAATTTTTGTGAATTATTGAAATATTTCTTTTCTTATAATTTCTGTTCTGAAATGAGCTTTCAGTCCACTAGTAGTTTTAATTAATTGGGTAATTAGTCTTTCACTCTGGTTACCAGGATTTTTAGAAGTTTGAATTGTTGTGTTTTATGTTAACCTTGTAAACTCCCTTTGAAATATGTGGCCATAGCCTTGCCAAATGTTGCTGCTATGATTTCTTTAGCAGGTAGGCTCTTTTTATAGGGTAAATTCAGCTTTGTCTTTTTACTGGGCTGGTTGCCAAGCAAAGCTAGAAAGCCCAGTCTACCCTGCTATTTAACCCATCACATGGGGAGATGCACTAATTTCTCAGTGGTATTTGTTAGAAAATTAATGCTACCAGCAAAGCTGGAATTTGAACTTGGCATACCATTCCCATTTTCAATGATGATAACCATTGTTCTATTGACATAACATTTGAATTACCTAACCAGAAATTTTTAACCATAAGAAGGTTGTTGGTACATTATAATTTTTTAATATTAACTATCACAGATAAAGAAGAGACTTAAGCCAAAGCAACAGAAATGTTGTTCTACAGCAGAATGTTGAGAATATCATGAACCCATCATGTCAGCAACAACAAATTTTAGGAAAAATGGAAACAAAAAGAGCCCATATAATCACTATCAGAAAGTGGCAGTTGAAATTTCTAGGGAACAAGGGGGTTTGCAAAATTTTATACTTGCATGAGAAATTGAAAGCAATAGGGATGGAAGAAAATGCATAACCTACCCACTTAGTTTGAGTAAAGGGAATCGCAGAAAATGGAAGAGAGAAGAAAAACAAAATTTATCAAGAGCTACAAAGGATAGGAAATTGTGGAGAGCCATTATTACCAGCATCCTGAAGGGATACAGAGCATAAAAGTAGTATCATCTGTACTTCATTGTAGTTTGTGATGACTGTAAGTTAGCACTAATCTCTTCTCCTCTTTAAGTGCCTGACATTCTGACTTGTTTATCTTTTGGAATTTGGAATATGTTGTTAGTGGTTTATCAGGAAAATGGAAATTTGGGGAGGGGATTTATGCTGGTTCTGTTTTGAAAATTGTATATTTGATAAAATTCAAAATATGTTCTATTCTTGCCTTATTCTGTTTGTTTCAGTTTGAATTATTTTTTTGTGGAGGCGTATATATAACATACTTTATATACATGCATACACAACTAATTTTATTTTAACAGATTTTGCCTTTTTTACTGACCATGATAGCACAATATGCAAGAGAAAAGACAACTTATTAGCAACATAATCATTTCTAAGACAATAAAACATATTTTGTTTTGTCTCAAATGCCAAGACCAACATAGAAAAACTCTTAAAACTTTGAACTTTGCTTTCAAATATCAGTTTCTTATTTGCATGGCCCAACTTCTCTCTAAATTAACATTGACAGGCCAGCTTTAAATCCAATCTCATTGTGAAAAGAAAAGTAAAGAAACTATTTTGACAATTATTCATTTGTTAAATGCTAACTTAAAAAAAAAACATAATGTAATATTAACCCTTGGGAATTAAAATGATTTTGAGACATATACACACACACACTCTGATACAATTCTGAAATATACTTGTAGACAATCATTTCATGAACAATCAAGAAATTTATTTTATTTATTTGGATATGCAAACACACACACACACACACACACACACACACACACAATTAACAGTTTGTCACTTAGCTGATTTATGTTACCTTCAGAATCCCAACTCCAGACTTTTGTAGGATGATCTGTGTCCACTCTTCAGAGAGTATCAGCAATTGACTATATATATATATATATATATTTTCTAAACATATTCTATTAAATATAAGAGACAATGAATGTCTATTATGTTTAATCATGAGCCGTTCTAAACGTCGTATTTTTGCTTTAATTTCAGTTGAAAATAAAGACAAAAATTCTCCAACATTTGGATAATTATTTATTGGTTTTCTTCTAAGCTTTTGGCTCACATGAGCCATCTTCAGAGAGGTAGTTTAAACTGAAATATTATAAAATCCAACATCACCGACGATTTTATTTTGTGTTGACATAAAACTCCGCTTGGCAACGGCAATAGTTCCCAAAAATAATAAACGCAGTTCTTAAGTTTGCGATGCGGTTTTATGACGTCACACTGCGGGATAGCGCGAAATGACTATAAAACCATGTAGTCAAATGCAATGTAATATATTATTTCCTGTTTTAAAGTTGATTTTATTGAGTGTTGGTTGTTTCAATTTGATGTACATGGCCTCCAATATCTGCAGGTTCCTCTTACTGTGTGTATGAGTAAGGATCACCGTATTGTTGACCAAAATCTGTCTGATATTACCTACATGTTTATGTTTTTCAGAGAAATGTTGTTTAATAGTACTCTGATCAGAAAGATGACATGTAAGTCTATGGGAGAGCGTGGTTGTAGTAAAACCAATATATGTACTAGGTTTTTGATTAGTATCAGAGATGCAATCTCTGAATGGGCATGTAAATTGGTACACTACATTGTTTTTTTGTAAAGAATTTAGTTTAGTGCTTGTTGGGTTATTATAGACTATGAGGTCAATTGTTTTAAACTTTTTATAATATATAATGAGTTTAATTTGATTATTACTTTCGACTGGTTTAACATTTCTATGTATTATGTTTTTGTTTTATATATATATATATAAAATGCTGTTTTCCCTGCAAAGGTGGATGCAGGTTTAATCACTGGGAGGTATACATTTTTTTGTTTTGTTTTTTTACGAAGATTGTTGAATGTACAGGCCAATAGACACAATACACACTGTTTAATAAATAAAACTGGGGATCTTTCCTTTTTTTAAAATCCATTTCACTATATGCAAGGTAATAAAGTCACTAAGACACAAGTAGTAAATCAGTATGAAAGAATTAAAAACAGAAACATAATGAGCAGGATGAGGAAAGAGTAATCAGGAGAACAGTAAATAGTGATTAACATTACATTTTAATTTTTTGAAAATTAAAGTTGGCTGGGAAGCATGGAGATGGAAGGGAGTTCTAAAAGCAAGACATGCAAGAAAACAGCATAGAATTTATTCCTACATCTTCCAGCTCAACTATAAGTTGATGAGATCTCAATTCCATTCTAGTACTTCACTTAAATTCATAAAGTCTAGGTACCATAGCAAAGAGCTCATCTGAATAATTACCATAAAGTATTTATAGACAAGGCACAGGGAGGTAACATTATGGGGGTGGGAATGTGACGAAAACTGAGCCAGATCAGGATTGATAATATTGTTGATTCCTCTTTGGATTTCATCAAGGAGCTCAAGATGAATAGCAGAGGCTACGGACCATATGTGGTAGCAATATTCTAAGCATGGAGGAATGGTAGACTTGTAGATATGTATGATCGATTCTAAAGAGCAAAGTTAACCGAATTTCTTAGTAGCTAACCTAAAAATGGATTCAATATAGTCTTTCCACTTCATGTCAGCTGAGAACATTAGCCTGAGAAGGCCTGTCTCAAATACAGGGTATCCATATATATTCTATATATAGTAATATATAGAATTATTCAATCTAGATTATTTTCCCTATAATCTTTTCATTAATCATTACAAATTGGATTTGATGACATTTATATCCTTGATTAGTGTTAATAAAACAACTTAATGCAAAAATTGATAATAACTAAGAGAGAATTAATATCATTGTTTTATTTCCACAATTAGCAATAATAACTTCTTCATTAGTATTCAAGCCCCCAAGGGAAAAATAAATTTTGACAATAATTAGGTTATAACAGCTAAAATTAAGTCATTCATTTGTTTATGTATGTTCCTGTACTCAACATCATTTTAGAAAGCCTGTATACATTTACAAATTAAGCATTCGTTCATTTTTTTAAATGATGGCAAAAACCAAGCTGCATAGCGGAGACCTGTAAAAACAATAGCAGTCCCTCCAAATATTACCATGGAGTTGCTGGGTTTCTGAATTCTCATATACCACCAGGAAGCATTGGTTTTTTTTATTGAGTTGTGGAAATACTAGATCTGTGTTCTTTGTCATCACCACCTGATTTTAGAGTTTCCTTTTTTCTAAAGGAGACAATCCAAATAATAAAACATTTGAAAGAAACAATTGAAATTATGGTTTGACAGGAGGATGCTAATACCGTAGACCAAACATGTCAGTAACAAAAAAGTTTTAGAGGAAATAGAAACTAAAAGGACAGTTATTTGTAACACCAGAAAGAGAGATTTGAAATTTATCTGTTATGTCATGATGCAAGAGAAATTGGAAAATTGACAGATTGAAGTCAAGAGAGACAGAGGAAAACAATGCATAACCTACATAGAGAGCTTGAGTAAATGGATGGTGACCCAAAGTTTAGGAGAAATAGCAAAAAGACCAAATTTATTAAAAGTTACAAAAGACAGGAAATTGTGGAAAACCATGATTACGAGCATTCGGGAGAGACAGGTCATAAAAGAATTTTTTTTTTTTAATGTGTTGCTGACCATTAATATTTTTATTTTAACTTTTATTCCTATTTATTTTTTAATCTTTTGCTTGTTTTTTGTTGCATATTAAGTTTTTTACTTTTAAATAAAAATCAACAGTCCATATTTCACGAATAAGTTTAAATATTTTCTAAGTCATTTTTTTCAAATTTTTACTGATTTTTTTTTATTTTCAATCTTTTATTTTTTACATATAATTTTTTATTTAATTGTGAAAATTTTAAAGTTTTTATAAAAACGTTTGTGGAGTTTATTTTTCAATTACAATTTGTAGCTTTTAGCTTTCCAAAATTATTACAAAGTAAATGAGGAATTATTTTTCACCCTACAACTCCTTTCTCCATAAATGAAATATTACAAGATTCTTGCTACTCCATTGCTATTTCCATGGCAAGTGTTCTGACAAGCTACATTCTTTGGTTCCACTAGGACTGGTCCTGAACTGAATCAACTCCTAACAAAATGTTTCCTTAATTTTAACCACTTCAAGTTGAGTAATTTTTAAAAAAAAATTTTTTATTTTAATCATTTTGCCCTAAGTAAGGCTGATTTGCCACTAGTGCTTAGGAGGTTACAGTGAAAGAAAAGACAGGGTGCAGTGTGTGTTAAAGAAAGAATATAAGATAGATGGAATTCAAGGAGATAAAGGATGACAGTTGATGCTGCATTTAAATGTTTGAAGATTGTAGCTATCAGAGAAGCAAGAAAATAAAAGGGAGTTCCACAGGCAGGAAGTGCAAAAAAAAACTGTTGGAGTAACTTATCTTTTCTACATAATCTCATTAACTGCATTTTTTGGTTCCTTCTATGTTCATGTAACACCATACATTAAGCTACTACCTGGAATGGCTCATGGGCTTTGTATTAGGTGAAAATTAATTAAAAAAAAAAAAAAAGCAAAAATTAAAAAACCCAATTTAAGGCTACTGTCAAGTTCCTAATTGTTGTATCATGGAGGAATGACAATGCACAGATTTAAGTAAGTAATATATTTATTCTCGGTAGATACAGTAGTACATGTCTGTGTAGGGTGGCAACAACTAGTGAGCTGAGTAGACAATGACCGTGCTAGCCATCAGCTGCCGACTCCTCTGTCGCTACTCGATATTAGTTCTTTATATATTGTGAACTGTATGTCACTTGTTCAAGCTACGTCACAACAGTAATAATCAAGGAGAATATTATTTATTAATTAGAAAATTTTCCAACCCCCACCTAATTTTATTGAAACTATTGTTGATGGGATAAGGATTTAGCAATACTGATTGTCAGCTGGAATAAGATTTGACAGTACTCTTGGTAGCAGAGATGTAGGCTTTTTGCCACAACTACTACCTACCATTTTAGTGGATTACTTATGCACAAGAAATAAACTATTCCAGTGTGAAGAACAAGTAAAGTAAGGGTTAAACTAATTTACATAATAATACAACAATTTCCCTTCCAAAGATTACCATGTTACAACATATAATCTTTGAAAGAAGCAGCAATTTCTTTTTTGTGTTTCTATCTTAAAGGTTCAGCTTCAGAATATCTGATTTGTTTGGAAGGGTTTGTAGTTCCATAATCTCCAATTGGTTTGAAAGGGCTGGCACAAACTTCTGATGATTTTGGTATATTATTCCAATTCATTTCACCATTTGCCTCAAAGTCTTCGGCCTTTTCATCTACATCAAGTATAGGTGTTTCCTTAATTGGAGGTTCAAAAGGTGCAACTTCTCACAAATTCATGGTGGTCTCCACCTTGCTGGGTAATTTTATGTGGGTGTACTGAGGGTTTGTATGTAGTAAAGTAGCTTGAGTTACTGGGACGTCATACTTGCTTTTGCAAGCATGATTTTTTAACATAAACTGGACCCAGGACCAATCATGAAAGGATAGATTTTCCTGAGGCTGCGTTTCTACTAAAATTAAATAGTCTCACTTGTATTGTGGCATTGGTAGCAGTACAAAGTAAAGTCCTAATCGAGTACAAGGCATCTGGTAAAACCAACTCCCATTTCAACTGATTCATTTTTCTTGAGTACAGAGTCATCAGAGTCTCTGATTGGGAGGTTGTGAGGAGCATGGAACCACCTCTTAATTACTGTTGTTCTCAGGTCCAGCCTGACCCGGAGTGGTAGCACCTGTTAGGTTTCTAGTTATGGGCAAATAGTTTCCCCCCAAACTGGGGTCGAAACACTATGAAAGTATAGAAATACCCTTTTATAGAAATATATACATAAAAATAGACTTTTATAGAAAAATATACATTTTTGAAAGAAAAATATTAACAACAATACATTTTTGAAGGAAAAAAATTTTCAGCAAAACCTTTTTTAATACAAAACTAGAAGACATTTTCAGTTTTATCAAATAAAAAAGAATAAAAAAAAAAGATTTCATTGAAATTTGATTTTTTTTTTTTTAATCGTTTCACCTCGAGCAAGGCATTCCACTGCCACTATTGCGCAGGGGGTTACAGAGGGGCGGGGAAGTGATGAGAAGGGATGGTTAGATATAGAAAATGTCAGGTGGAGGGTGATAGACAGGTAAGGATACCAGGAATGAGGGTTGGTTAGATGGTGAGAGTGTTTGAGAGAATAGATGCAAGTTAGTGTGTTAGGAGGTGTCTATTGACCTTACATTTAAACTCCTGGAGATTGTAGCTGTCGGGAAAGCAGGCATGTGGAAGGGAATTCCACAGGCAGGAAGCACGAGAAAAGAAGCTGTTGGAGTAGAAGTTACGGTTACATCTTATCTGTTTCACTGTAAAAGAGTGGGACCTAGTTGCTAATCTAGTATTTCATGTAAATTCGTACCTAGGCGGCACCAATGACCTAAGTTCATGGGAGTAGAAGCCGTGAAAGTACTTATAGAAGAGGCACAGGGAAGCTATGTCACGCCGGTAAGAGAGTGGTTGCAGCTGGTCCGCCAAGTCAGTATTGATCACGTGACAGATTCTCCGTTGTATTTTATCAAGAAGCCTGAGGAGAGTCTAACTATAATTGAACATTAAAAAAAATACCTTAAAACCCCACTTTTTTGGCATTAAATAACCTACAGAGGTTGATATCGAGTTAAACAAAACTCAAAAAACTACATCAACTTTGATCTTATCCCAGCCAACAATTTTATACAACAAATGGACTATTCCCGTCTGGATAACAGGTAAGTAAAGGTAAGACTAATATACAACTACCTACATTTATTAATTTTACACTTGTTGGTCCTTTAAAAGATTTACTGGAACCTACTTTTATCATGATGCCTGTGTTCATTTCATATGGAGATAAATTTTGACCTTTCCCTTAATAGAAGTAGATAGGTTTGCCTGTTACCTTGTTCACATTCTTTCCCCATCAATTGAACAGGAGTAGAGGTTTATTCCTTGTGTTCTATTTAGGATTGGGTTTCTGATTTTTTTATAGTCTTTTCATTATCTTTCACTCTCAGTAACCCCATGCATCTTGTGGCATTATCTCAAAAATAACAAAAACTTTTTTTTTTAATTATTAAGACCATTCCTGTATATTAAGCACCTAAGAAAAATACATTTGTAACATGAACACAAAAGCTAAAAGGGGTATGGACACATTTCTAACACTTACAAATGGATTATTTCAAATAACTGATTTTCTGAAATAACATTTAAAAATAATATTTCAGGTTTTATTTATGTTTTGAACATCAAAAATTAAATGTTTCAATTTTTCTGACTATTGAAATAAAAACAAATCATGTTTTCATTTTATTGTAATAAAAATTTTCATGTAAAAGTTGTTTCTTCATGAGAAAACTTTTGAAATTTTTTCTTCCCAGCTTTTTTTCACATTTTTTTCTATCATCTTTTTTTTTTCTGACACCAAAGTACATGTATTATTTTCACTGTTTTGCTGTGAAAATTAGCAGGTGTAACTAAACAACCAAAATAGTTGGCCAACCTCCCATTTTGCTTCAAACATTAACACTGGACCTAACTTTACTCCACCTACCAGACCCCCATTTTTTTTTCTCTCTTCACTGGATTCAGAAAGATGATCAGGAATTTAAAAAAAAAAAAACAGAGGATCTTGAGAAATAATCAGCGAAAACATGCATGAAAACAAGACATCTGTAGTGAGAAGAATGAAAAAAAAATTTTTTTCTTTTAAGAGGAGGATAGATTAAAGTAAGATGAAAAAAACAAAACAAAACAAGTAAGATATTCAGGTGGAAAAGAAAGAGGAATTTGTAAGAATGAGTAAAAGAAAGCTGGGAGTTTTTTTTATTGTTTTTATATCTGCTTTTTAAAAAAACTTTTCCTTTGTCCTTTTGATAGATTTTTCTTTCCTTTTAAATGTTTTTATAATTTGTTTTCCAGCCTGTGCTTTACAATTTTTTACTTATGGTCATGTTTGCTTGGCTGGGGTGGGGGGATATTAATGCTAATAATGAGGAATTTCTTTGAGGCATACTAATCAAGAAAATAAAAGAAGGCTTTCTTTCTCTTCCCACTTTCAATCAATTATAATAACGAACATTAATACGTACATACTAATGCACAAACATATATGCTCATACATATTTCTAAAATTACTTGCATACATACATGTACACATTTACATTAGTTCATACAAATAAAATATACACACATATAAGTTACCATAAGCACACCCTTGCTTGCATATGCATATAACACACATACACTGTCAGATTTTATTATGAAAGATGTTTTCAGAATAAAATTGGTATTAACCAAAAGATGTTGGTAAAATTTTCAGGATATACATCAGCGTACTAAATAAAAGTGCAAGATGATTAGTCTATTTCCTTCCATTCCCACCCACTTTGGGCAGGGTGCTTATCTGGTATGGCACGCATATTAGCTTTTGGAATAATTTTCTCTGTGGCCCAATTATTTTATTTCAAGTTTATTAAACTTACATAAAAATTCTTGACAGAATGTTTCTTTGAATTGACACATTAATTTTATAAGTTCAAATTTGCACCATTTTGACTATTCCAAACATTTGCATTTCGTACAAAAGAGTATTTTTATGATAACTGTACAATGGGAATTTCAGCTTACTATTTTTTATTTAAAACATTTGCATTAACATTTGATCTTATGAAATTTTAATTAAATTTTATATTAACTTAATAAAAAGTTAAACTCAATTCGTATAAAAACTAATGCTTATAGAAGGGAAAGGTATTTGTATTAACTTTTAAAATAATAAAATAGTTTATCAAGATAAAATATAGGCTAAATTCAACACACTGATGAAATAAGGAACAAATGTTTATAAATTTAATGTTTTGCTTTTATTTCAGCTTCATTAGAAGTCTTTTTTTTTTTAAATTATGATGAAGCTTAAATAAAAGTGAAACGTGTTAAATTTATAAATGTTTTCATTTTGTTTCTCATTTTATCAAAATAATTTATTCAGATATGTAAATACTTTCATGGTAATTGTTCCAATGAGCTTTATACTAGGGTGCCTAGAGTCTTTGAACTGAAGCTTTGTCTAGATGTAACTGTAAATTCTATGCTAACAGTTTATTTTCTCACACTTTTCAGTTGTGCAACTTCCTTCTGGTGCCATGAAATTTCTACTTTAAACATGGCCTTGTGCATTCAGGTTGTAGTGGATAAGAAATTAAGAATTAAAATCAACTCTTTTCACTTTTACAAAAATTCACGACGACATGTGAAATCATGGTTTTTCCCAAATAGAAAAAGGGTTGACCATGTGCTTAAAGAAAAAGTCGAAACCAGATTTCACAAGTAGGTGTTTAATTGATTTTTGCTCAATGGGAGTGATTTGCAAGACTTGAGGACTTCATGAGCAAGTGCGAAAATCTGATGGGAGCAGTGAGAGAGACACTGCTAAAATGTAAAGAGAGAAACTTCAGGTAAACTTGGACATTCGTCCTCCTGCATGCTAATTTTCTCTACTTCTTCTCCATCCAAAGACATTCTTACTGGAATACATACATACATATGTACGCATATACTCTTTCAACAATTGCTACTGCAAACATTTTCTACAAATCTTGATACTCTTAATTCAACTTTATCATTGAACACAAACTCTACCCTTAATTTCTTAATAATGTTTCTAATTGCGCATTAACTTCTACAACTTATGTTATTCATTTCCTTTTAATAAATTTCTATTTTAAAATGAAAAATGTATATTTTATTCTTACACTATTCCACACAATTCTACATATTCTAACCTGTCGACAACCAACATTCTGATAATGATGAAAACCTTCTGATAATTCGGATGATGATAATTCTGGATAAAACTTGTAAGCTGTAGGGAGTTTGGTTAAGTATGACACAAGGTGAAATCAAAATACATTAACCTTCCCCTTATAACTACAAGGTAAATACTGACATTTTTACAATCTGCAAAAATGTACTTTCTCAATCTACTTTATCCATGTGTTGATAGATTCAAAAATAATATGTGGCTATCCTAAACCCCAGGCAGTATCCTTCTCATTTTTTAAAGAGTGGTGGTGTGTGCTTCAATTCCTGATGTATGAGGCATCCCAAAAAAGAAAGTGCCAAAAAAAACAAAACAATTTTTGTAATCAATCCCACATATATGTAACCTTTCTACTTTAAATGCAGTTATGTTCAGTATTCCATTTGTTTGAAAAATGAAAAGTGTTCTCTGGCCATCAATTTTAACCATTTGTGGTTGAGTTTTAGTCATGTTTCAACATTCTCAACACTAGGGGACTATCCTCATTGGCAGCATATCTCCCATTGCATTAACTGTGTGTGAATCAGGGCCAACCCCTGGTGCTTGATATATCTTAGTAGGGAAGTATCCAGGGAACTGAACAATTCTTCCTTTAAATACAGTCTTGTACTATATTCCTCTTGAGTGGATAAATACTACCTTGATAAATCTATGCCACTGTGTACAGACCTATATGTACCATAGTAAATTTTCATGAGAGACCACAGTAGCAAAGTAGCTAAACATTTTTTTTTTAATCAATCCTATGTACACATGAGATTCCTCCTTTAAACACAGCCTTTTGCCATATTTCCCGTAAGTGTGTATGCGGATAAATACTGTTTTTTTTTTTTGTTTTTTTTTTCATTTTTGTGGTGGTGGTAGCGGGGGAGACATGCCACGGGAACAATCTCTTTGCTGTTATCCATCTTGTAAAGGTTCACTCTCCTGTGACCAACAACAAAATGTATCAATGTAAATCATCACCTAAACCCAGAGTCAACACATTCCTCTCTGTGGATAGCAGATTCGATATGAAATTGGAATTTTGTCTCCCACCTATTTGGTACTATTAGACTTCCCTGCAGAGAATAGAGGCACTGTCAATACATGATTTGTTGCTATGGTTTCCTGAGCAACTAGGGCTGGCAGCTCCAACCCTATGTCTAACTAGTTTTTGAATTTAGTGTTGTTATTCTAGATGGGTTACCAACCAGAGCTAGGGAGCACAACAAAGCTAGCTCTACTAACTCATAGCTAGGGGCAACCAGATTGAATCATATCTTTCTCAAGAGTATTTCTGTAAAAGTGCTCTCTCTCACCGGCGTGACGTGGCTTCCCTGTGTCTCTTCTATAAATACTTTCACGGCTTCTGCTCCGATGAACTTAGATCACTGGTGCCCCCTAGGTTCGAATTTGCACGAGATACTAGATTAGCAACTAGATCCCACCCTTTTACAGTGAAACCGATAAAATGCAACCGCAACTTCTACTCCAACAGTTTTTTTTCTTGCACTTCCCTACTGTGGAATTCCCTTCCACAAGACTGCTTTCCCGATGGCTACAATCTCCAGGAGTTTAAATGTAAGGTCAATAGACACCTCCTAACAAACTAATCTGCTTCCATTCTTTCAAACACTCTTCCCACCCACCCAACTATCTATCACCCCCTTCTGACATTTTCTATATCTAACCACTCTTTCTATTTACCTTCCCTCATGTAGCCCCAAGCACAATAGTGGCAGTGGAATGTCTTGCTTGGGGTGAAATGATTAAAAAAACAAAAAAAAAAAAAACTCAGCTGAAATTTGAACTTTGAAAACCAATTTCAGTTTCTGTACTGATAACTTTTATGTTATACACCCATCCAAAAACTGAAACACATTAAATAAAAAACTGAAAGCCCATACTTTGATTTTACCAGCTGCAACTTTATATACAGTTGTCATTCATTATAACTTTAGTACATAGATATTTGACTCAAATTGCAATAATGTACTGTGTGGGATATTCTTAACTCTGGTAATAATGTGCTCTGCAGTAGCTGCCCAGTATGGTATGAGTTACAATTCTCTTGCAAGTTCTTAATACAACCCTGCATACACATTACCATGGAATATCCCCAAAGATGTTCTGTTTCAAACAAATTTGAACACCATCGACTGTTTTATTCCTTTCTTCTTTGTCTCTGATGAACTTCATTATTTGTTCACTTCTTAAGCCAGTATCATGTCTTATGTGATTTACATGTTTTAATTGATCTCTCTCTTGCTTCTGTTTTCAATGTTGAGGCTCTCACAAGGATACTTTACTTAACAGCTCTTTTTTCCTCATTGCAGTTTTCTAATCTATAGAGATCAAACCTATCATGCATCATTGTTAAAGTCCAGTGTTCAGCACCATAGAGCAGCACACTTTCCACTTCTTAATCATTTCACCCTAAACAAGGTAATGAAGCAACTAAGAAGCAAAGGGTCACTGAGTGTTAGAAAATAAAAATAAAAATGCTCTTACAGAGAGAAAACAAAAAAATAACAAGAATTAAGAAAACAGTAAATAACAATTGAACTTGCATTAAAATTTTTGAAAATCAAAGTTGAAGAGAGTTCCACAAGTGAGAAGTATGATAAAAGAAACTGTTAGCATAGAACTTATGGTTACATCTAGTCATTTCAACAGTGAAATGATGAGACCTTGCTACCAATCTAGTACTGTGCTTAGATTCCTAAAGTCTAGATACAATAGAGTACCTAGACTCTATGGTAGACTCTAGATTCATCAGAACAGTTATCATGAAAGTATTTATTTGGCTGAAAAGAAACTTATGCTATTTACATTGTTTGGACTGTTGACCTCATCTTTGTTGTCATATTCACAACATTTGAGCTATTGTGTGCTATAGCCTTATTTAGGTGATTGGAATATCAAACCAAATCCTTTATTTCTTCCACCAAGTTATATTGTTCTTGTTCCACATGTCATGCCTTTTTTTAGATATCTCAGCTTCAGTTATGTTCCTTTAGTAACTTAACTCTAAGTTATTTTTTGTTCAATTCTGCTGTGGCCATATAATGAACTCACAACTCTTTGAGTCAAGGCATTGGATTACTTCAACTAATACTTTTATACACTGGCCCCAATAGACAAAATAAAGGGATCAGTTCAAAATTCCAGTCACCTGAAGAAGGCCAGATCACACAACAGTCAAAGCAATGTGAATATGACAACAAAGATGAGGACAACAGTTTGAACAATGTAAATAGTTTAAATAGTTACAATACCTCATCTCAGAAATATAGGCAGAAAAGAAACTTATTTTTAGATAATTGTAGGGATTCAATTTCCATACCCTTTCCATTTTGTTGAGCGCATTCCAAGCTTGCCCAATTCTGATCTCCATGTCTTTTCACTTGACTGAATCCAAACATGAAAGTACTTGAATTCATCAACTTACTTCAGCTTATTTCTTTCTGATGTGATAATTTCTCTCTCTGGTTCATTGTATAACATATACTCAATTTTTTTAAATTTACATGTAATCCTACCACTTCTGCTGTAACCTCAAGTCAAAGAAGTTAAAGACGATTGATAATGTCAAGAGATACTTAAAAGTCACAAGAATAGCTTAGGAGGTTGTATAAGTGCTGCGATGGAATGACATGTTTATAGTGAAAGCTGAAAGAATAATTATCCCAAGGAAATATTTACATTGTTTGCTAGAATGCTCACATATTAAACTGATGCATCCATCAAAAACAGCTGTTTAAAGGTATTTGAGAGTCTTTTGTGCTTTCATGCATTAGATTGCAGGATTACCCAACCTTGTCTGCCAATGAATTTCACTTAGGTAGGTAACATTTTATTCTAGCCTATATAAGGAAGGGATGTGCGTTGTGGTGCATTGAATATCGGCTCGGAACGAGAAATCGGGGAGCCGAGTTCGAATTCCAGCCAAATTCACTGCATTCACTTACACGCAAATACCCTTGGGAAAGGTATTAATCTGTCTACTCCTTCCAGTTATGGGTTAAATAACAGGACAGATTGGGTTCTATAGCCTTGGTTAGCAACCAGTCTACCGCAGAAAGCAATGCCAACCTACTGCAGGATAATCTTCTGCCCAGTCAGTCATGTCTCTTTCGAGACATGATCGCCCAAGCGTGTATCATGTATGGCACTTAACTGACTGATATAAGGAAAGGATATAAATCCTCTTACACTTTTTTTGCTCTAAAATGTAGTAGCAACAACAACTGGACTCTTCTTCTCCAGGAAGTTTTAGTTGCATGCAAAGCTGACTACTTAATTTTACCCAGTCATATGGTGTGTGTGTGTTTGTCTCACACAAACACCATGGTTAAATAGATGTGGTTTTTTTTTTTTTGTTTTTTTATTTTTGTTTTTTTTTAAATCATTTCACCCCAAAGAAGGCAGTACCACCACTGATGTTCAGAGGGCCACAGAGGATAGTTAAATTTTTATACATGGGGAGAGTGAAGACAAAAATGGACCAGCTACATGGGGTGAAAAAGAAAGGGTAAGAGAAGGATGTGAACACAGGAGTGAAGGCAGTTATGAAGGTAGAGAGAAAGGAAAACAACAAGATACATGGGGTGATGTGGAAAGGGCTGGAGCTAAGTGGATATGTTTTTTCTTTTTGAGCTAACTGTATAAACATCAATAGAATTTCCTCTTTCTTTTCTATTGTATACTATGTTGTTGTTTATATAAATATGTATGCTAAACTCTTCTAACTGTTGAATGATTTTCTTTTAAAAATGTTATAAACATTTATTTTGAAAAGTTCACAAGTGCATCCATTGCAAAGTAGCACTTGTCCACAAGAAACTGGCAACCAACAACAACCTTAGCCATTACAAACTTGTAGCATTTCTTTGTAATTAAATCTGAAGTCATTGTTACCAGTACCTGTCATTCATGTATATTTTTATTAGACATAGCCAGATGATTCATTTATCAGTTGTTTGCTTATAATCTATTGGTTCCATGTTTTTTTATCATATTTTTGGTAATGTCAGAGAATTCATGTCATCTTAGACTCATGCCAGAATAATTCCAGATAAAAAGACAACTAGCCACTGAAACAGTAGCTTGATAACCAACAGAGAGTGTGGATCCACAGGCTGATTTCAGAGTTAACCATACTGCCATCTGCTGAAGTTTGCTGTTTGACAATTTATTAAGATTGAAAGCATAGTCATAGAAAGATGAAGAGAGAAATACAAGAAAAAAATCCTGGATTTGGATTCACATAAAAAAGCCAAGCTGGATCAAATTTGTCTCCTCATTGATGACACTACAATTTCATCAGTTCATGCATTAATAATAAAATATAGTCTAGACAAATCAGATAGAAAAATCCAAATGTGAAAAGACCAATTTACAGAAAATCTTCTGATACCATAAAATTTACTCTGAAAAAAATTGTCTTAAATCAGAAATCCACAAACTTTAAACCATAGACACCTTCATGAAATCTTTGATCCCATATTGACAAGTACAAAAATACCAACAAT
The DNA here is from genome assembly GCA_037127315.1 of Ascarosepion bandense. NCBI lineage: Eukaryota > Metazoa > Mollusca > Cephalopoda > Sepiida > Sepiidae > Ascarosepion > Ascarosepion bandense. Next base: position 5,926,111 of record JBBBDQ010000271.1, on the reverse strand, counting down.
TCAGTCAGTTAAGTGCTATACATCGTACACACTTGAGCAATCATGTCTCGAAAGAGACATGACTGACTAGGCAGAAAATTTTCCCGCAGTAGGTTGCTATTACTTTCTGTGGTAGACCAGTTGTCAACTAAGGCTATAGAACCCAATCTGTCCTACTATTTAACACATAGCTGGAGGAAGAAGTGATGGATTAATATCTTTCTCAAGAGTACACATATGTGAATGCAACGAGTTCAACTGGAGTTTGAACTCAGCTCTCTGATTTCTCGTTCCAAGCTGATATCCACAAATCACGTCCTACAATCCAACAATAATTATCTTTCATTTAAGAGCAGAAATCTTTTGATCCCTTTTCCTTCATTTTGTTTGTCAATAAAATTAATTTTACTCTTGGTGTTTTTAAACCTTTCTCAGTGTCAATTTCTCTTGTGTTTGTTTGAATAAAAAGAAAATCTTCATAAGTCATAAAAGTAATAATAGACACATTAAACATGAATTAAGTTTTTTATTGAATTGGTTGACATTAATGGGAAGGAGGACTTTGATGAACAGAAGCAAAGGCATTGATATTTGGTTGGAAATTGATGAGTCTTAATCCTAAGCCAACACTGGTTTATACTTTTTTAAGCCACCATACATTTATCACTCCTTTGGATAATCTCATCAATAGTTGATATTACCTCTTTTGAAAAAGAAAACTCATGTTAGAGTAAGTAAATTTGACAAACTTGGACCTTCATGCCTACAAAAAAAAATGGAATGTCGAAAGATGTTTTTTCCCTTGACTCTATTATTTTAACTACCTTCTCTCCTTGGCAACACTCATTGTTAAAAAGGCAATGGTTAGGATTGTAATGAAATTTAAACATGATTAAAGCAAATTAATACAATTTTTTGTTGTTGATAATTTGCAGCAAAAATATTAAATACTATTTATTTATGAGTTTGTTTATTTACAAGAATAATTTTATAATTACAACATTCTAAAAACTAATGTTATTAAAATTAATGCAATGAAATATTTATCATTTACCAATTTATAAAGAAATAAATATGAAAAGAATTTTTTATTGATAAATTGTAAAATTTATCCTGAATGTCCACTTCTCTAGATCCTTTCATACTAATGCAGATGTCCCCTAAGGCTCTATCCATGTTCTTACCCTGTTTTTGATTTTCATTAATGACTTTGCTGATGCTCTCAACTTGGTATCTATGCTAATGACAAAAACCATTTATCCTGCCTCGATAGTAAGGCTAATCAGTCTGACACTGTCAAAACATCAGCGGATCTACAAAATAACCTCAAGTCCATTGTTAACTGGGGCAAAAGATGGCTTGTTAATTTTAATCCTTCCAAAATTAAATTTCTCTCCATTAATCACCTCAGAGATCCCTCTCTCTGCCTTCCATCAGCATGACTGATGCTAACTTCAAGCAAAGTCACTTGTTACATGTTCTCAGCTGACATGAAGTGGAAAGGCTATATTAAATCCATTACTAAGTTGGCTGCGAACAAAGTTGCTTCTGTGCTAGAGAATTTTTTCCTTCAGAATCCATCTTATATATCTACAAGTCTACCATTTATCCATGCTTAGAATATTGCTGCCACATTGTCTCTCTTATTTACCTTGAGCTCCTTGATAAAATTCAAAGAAGAATCTGCAATATTATCAGTCCTGATCTGGAAGCTCAGCTTCTGGCACTTTCCCACCAACATAAGGTTGCTTCTCTGCACCTTTTCTATAAATACTTTTATGGTAATTGTGCAGATGAGCTCTTTGCTATGGAACCTGTACTTTTTTGAACTATGTTCAGTATCAGCATTAAAATCTCATCAATTTACAGTTGAAGTGGCTAGAAGGAGCCAACAATTCTATACTAACAGTTTTTCTCACACTTCTTGCTTGTGGAACTCCCTTCCAACTTCATGCTTTCCAGTCAACTTTAATTTGAAGAAATTTAGAATGTCAATCACTATCTACTGTCCTTCTGTTCACTTTTTTACTTCCTGCTGATTATTAATGTTCCTATTCATAATTCTTCCACACTCAGTAATCCCATGGGTCTTAGTGGTTTTGCTGCCTTGCATGGGGTAAAATTGATTCAAAATAAATGATTAAAATATGTGGACCAACTCTAAGAACATCCTTATTATTTACCATTTTATGAATGGTGAATCAATTGTCAATTTGCTTTTGTTTTGCCAACAATTCCAATAAACAATCTAATAATTAAATACAGACAAAAATGAGTTCAGCAGGTATACCAAAAGGGGTGTAAGACAAGGATGTGTTTTCTCACCAGATCTATTCAATCTGTATAGCGAGGCAATTCTGAGAGGACTAGAAGCTCTAGCAGGATTTATCATTGGGGACCACAATCTGAACAATATAAGATACACAGATGATACAGTGCTGATAGCAGGCACAAAAAGGAAACTACAAGACCTCCTATAGAAGTTAGCAAAAGAAAGCAAAAAAAAAAAAATGGACTAAACATAAACTACAAGGAAACTCAATGCATGGTCATCAGTAAAAAGAGGAGCCCAAAATGCTGATTACAAGTCAGGAATACTGAAATCAAGCAGGTACAGAAATTTAAATACCTGGGAAGCATTCTAACAGAGGACGGAAAGTGCAAAACTGAGATCTGACGACATATTGGCATGGTCAAGGATTTATTCCAAAGGCTGAGTAGAGAATTGAAAGACAGGAAGATTTCATGAGAAACAAAGAAAAATGTAGTAGACTGTTATGTGATATGTTTTCCTTAATGACACTAAATACTGGGCATTCTCCTCAAGGATGAAGAAGAGACTCGAAGCAACAGAAATGTGGTTCTACAGAAGGATAGTAAGAATACCATGGACCAAATGTGAACAGCAACAAGGTTTTGGAGAGGGTGCAAAGGAAAAGGAAAGTTATACTTAGTATCAGGAAGAGACAGCTGAGGTTTCTGGGATACACAAGGCGGAAGGAGGGCCTGGAGAATGTAATACTCACAGGATGGATAGAAGGAAAGAGAGACAGGAGAAAGCAGCATGAGAAATACTTGATGAACTTGAGCAAGTGGATGGCAGAATGGGTTTTCTGAGAGATATATCAAGAGGAGAAAGTCCATGATCACCTACATCCTGAAGGGACATAGCACATTAAGAATAATAATAATTAAAGTGTTGATTATTTTTGTTGTAAATTATGAAGAACAAAAAATGTATAAATTTGCTTTCATCATTTTTTGATTACAATTCTAATCACACTTTAAAACAATAAACATTGTTGAGGAGTGAAGGTAGTTAAAATGGTGTAAAGGGAAAAACCATTTTTTTTATTTTGCATTTTTTTTGTAGTGATGTAGGTCAAAATTTGCTGTAAATATTTTTTGAAAAAATATTCTGTTTTTTGTAGCAGTTCTTATATACCTCAAAATTAGGGCTAAGCTGAACATGTCACGTAAGTGCAATCTAGCTCATGCAAAGAAAAGAATTTGATTTTTTTCTGTAGAGAGTTGTGTGCAAGGATCTCAAGAATTTCTCTACTGAAATAGTGATATGCAGATCTTATCTCCCTCTCAGTCAGTTAACAGCTATACATGATACATGCTTAGGTGATCTTGTCTCAAAAGAGACATGAATGACCAAGCAGAAAATTTTTCAACAGTAGGTTGCCATTACTTTCTGTGGTAGACTGGTTGCCAACCAAGGCTATAGAACCCAATCTGTCCTACTATTTAATCGATAGCTGGATGGAGAAGACAGATTAATACCTTTCTCAAGAGTATTTGCATGTAAATGAATGCAGCAAATTCAACTAACAGTGGAAAAAAGGGATAATCTATAGATAGTAATGAATAATATTTAAATTCACTACATAATAAACTTTATTGTATTTCAGTAAAATAAAGTTTACATTTTCTCTGAGGAGGTGTGGGTAATGTGATGGGTATCGGGATATATATTTGGATTGGAGAGCCAAGTTCAAATACCTTTTTGTCTGCTGTGTTCACTTTTGTATCAATGGAGTAGCAAAAGATGCCTTTAAAAAGCTATACAAAGTATTAAAAAACATTTTTTTGAAAAAAAAGAAGGGTAACTGAGCTGCTACATAATTGCTGTTCTCAGTGAATACTGGACAATTTCCTCACAGATGAAAAGAAGACAAGACAAGACAAAAAAAATATGTGGTTCTACAGAAGTATACTGAGAATATGATGAATAGAATTTATGAGTAACTTACGAAAATTGCTTTCAGAATAAATAGAAATAAAAAGAATATTTGCACTTAGAATCAGAGAAACATAGTTGACATGTCTAGAGCACATAAAGAGGAAATAGTGTTTGGAGAATTTGAAACTCATAGGATGATGTGAGACAGTGGACCACCTAGATGACAAGCTCATGTGAATAGATGGTAGAATGAAGAATGAGAAGGGTAGTAAAAAGACAAATATTATTAAGAGCTACAAAGAATATGTAGTTGTGGAGAGTCATGATCTCCTATATTCTGAAGGGATCACATACATAGAAGAAGAATCTGTTAAATTTTTGTAGTATCTTAATAAATTATTTTAACTGACCTACAATCTGCATCAATTTATGAAACAGAATTCTAAGACACCACTTTCCTGATCACTCCAATCATAACCTCTTCAACTTTAGTGTCAGCTGTTATATATCCTTCATATACTTTTAATATACACTTAATTTCTAATGTCAGTAAAATAACCTCATTCATTAACTCCCTGCCTTGAGTGGCTCTAGGACTTTGAATTTTGTAAACATTTAGGGGAAAAAATGTCATCATATAATATTGATCTTAAGTAAATAATAATATTTAATGAAGCATTTTTACTGCCCACCTGCATCTTCTCTAGCTCTCTTGTGTGCATGTATATATTTAGAGTACTGAGGCAGCAGAGAATTATCTAAACATATATTGTTACATATAACAGACAATGAATGTCTATTATGTTTAATCATGAGCCATTCTAAACATCATATTTTGGCTTTAATTTTCTGGTGAAAGTGATGATAAAATTTGTCCTGTATTTGGATATTTTTTTTATTAAACTGGTTCTAAGTTTTCAGCTTACATTAGCCATCTTCAAAGTTGTTATAGAGATGTTAACATAAAAATATCTATTATCAAAGATGATATTTTCTTGTGTTGATATAAAACATTGCTATGTGAGGATAACAGTCAAGGAATAGCATACACAGGTAATGCGGTTTTATGCCATCACACCATGTGAGAGAGACCAAAATGTTAACAACAGAACCATATATCTAAATGCAATGTAATGTGTTGTGACTAGATTGAAATGTGATTTGAGTGTGGGTTGCTTTGATTTAATGTAAATGGCCTCCAATATCTGAAGGTTCTTTTTACTGTGGGTATGTATAAATATTACTGTGTTATTGACTAAAATCTGTCTAATTGCATATGTTTAGATATTTTTTTAAATCATTTTACCCCAAGCAAAGCAGGACTGCAACTGGTGTGCATGGGGTTACAAGTGAGACAAAAGGAAAAAAAAAAATCAATGGATCAGAGATGTTGAAGAAAGGAAAAGAGAAAGAAGGGAATTAAGGAGATAGAAAATAGCAATTAACATTGCATTGAAACTTTTGGAGATAATAGCTATCAGAGAAGCAAGTATATGAAAGGGAGTTCCACAGGTGGGATACGTGAGAAAAGAAACTGAGGGAGAAGAAGTGGTGGTTACATTTGACTGTTTTGATGGTAAAAGAAAGCAAACCTAGTAGCGTGACTAAATAGGGTACCAGGGAAAGAAGCCGTGAAAATATTTGTAAAAAAAGACATAGGGAAGCCAAATCCTGACGGTGAGAAAGTGACTGAAATTAAGCTGCTAAATCTGGATCAAGCATATTGCATATCTTCTTTTGAAAATGAATAATTCAAGGTTAAATTTCCCTGAAAGCAGTCTGATATTTCTGTGATAAAAAGTTACTTACTGTGGCACAATTTTATCTGGAAGTTGCAGGAATTATGGGAATGCTAACAGCCAAAATAAATAAACAAAAAACAGAAATTTGAAAACCAATACAAAAAAGTAAATCATCTAATTATTTTTAAATGTGGCATCATAATTTTAATTTTTTTTTTAAATTTTGATCCCAATTTTTTAGTTTTTTCAATGATAACATTTTAGTTGCGTAACTATGCTTTCAGTAGAATTTTCAGCTAAAAACAGTTTTTTTTTTAAATAATATTACACATACAATAAATCTTAGCTAATGTGAAGTATTTAATATAAATCTACCATATCATATTTTCAAAGCTGGAAGACAACTTTTAAAAACTGCAGCCCTGTTTTAATGAAAATTAAGTGGAAGAAAAAATTAACTGAACACCAACCAGAAAATTGTCTATTTGAATACCAAAGATATGAGGACAGATGTTCAGAATTAAAACTTCATATTTGAAATATTTTTATTTAATTCTTAATTCATATATATTTTTATGATAACTGAGTCTACCTTTCTGTTAAGAATAAACCTTGATTGAAACTTAATTTTTTTTTCCTTGGGGGAGCTATTTAATTAATTAGTCCATGAAGGTCAACATACACAGAAGGTGAAATGTATTATACTAGAATGGAATTTGCACTCATTTTCACACAAGACTAGCAAAACTAGGTGTAGGGTTGGCCTGTGATTACTCCTGCCTGTCAACTACGGAATCATACAAACTTACAGCTACATGCTGGTTTTGCAAGCATAGAAATGAGAATGCAGAGAAAAGGCATAAAAACAACCATCCCAAAAAAGAGTTGAGCAGCTTCTCAGGCAAAAAAAAAAGAAAAAAAAATGAAACATAAAGATCATGTTTAATTAAGTGCTGTGAAGGGTAAAAATCCATCTTTTCTTCCTCTAGCTATGGCTAAAATATCAGGGTAAACTAGGCCCTTAGCAAGAGATCACATTTTATTTAATGAGTTTTCTTGAGGGTGTAAGCAATATCGAGCATAGTGGGAATGCGTCCTTACAATCCACAGGGGAGTTTATAGTGTTAAAATAAATAAGTACTGTTTAAAAATAAATCGGAGAGTCTGCTTAAATATATATATCCACTAAAAATAACACTTGAAGTAATAAAAACAAGACCGTGGTATATATTTGTAGGAGTAAAGAATATAACTATAAAGTCTACATTTAAATGACTTTCATTTGATGGACTTAGTAGTAGAATAAGTTACTGCTATGAAAATACAGACCCCATAAGGATAAAGAATAAAAGTTGAAATTTCATCATAGGTTTATTCTTTATTTTGCTTTCCTATAGAGTGACTGAACTGAGATGAAAACAACAAAAATAAAATAAAAGAAATCCTCAGTTGAAATTGATGATAATGATATATTCTGATAACCCTGTAGACTTCCCTGTGGATTATAGGGACACGCCCCTACTATACTCAGTATTTCTAACCCTGTAGACCCTTCCTGTGAATTGTAGGGACACAGACCCACTATACTCAGTATAATTAACCCTGTAGGTTATTCCAAGGATTATAGCTTCACAACCCTATAATGCTTAGATTTGCTACTGTGATTTCCAGAGCAAGTAAAGTTTTATGGGGTTGCTATCCCCACACTTTGAATTCAAATTTGTTCCTCTCCTAGACTGGTTGACAACCAAATTTAGAGGGCCCAGTCTACTGAGGGAGAAGAGATATAAATATAACTGTTGTATCGTGGAATGAAGAGATAGACAGTGAAATGTAGATAAACTACTTTATTAACAGTGATACAACCAAGATGTATATACAATATTTACAGTCTCTCACAGTAATAGATGTTACTTCCCAAAGTCCGGGATAATAACAACTTCCCATGCTAAGCGCACATTGTCTTTTATACATCCAGGCAACCAGATGTCACATGGTATGAGCCACGACACATAACTTTCATAGGATATTTGTGTGAAATTAAATGCTTTGATTGAAATTTTAACTTGACATCAATTTTACTTTGCAAACTAATAGCAACCATGCTATATGTACACAACAATTAACGACACTTCATATAATAAATTCTAATAGTATTACTACTAATACTACTAACACATCCTTCCTTTTTATTTTTATGATGTTCAGTAATTTTAGCTAGAATTTTCAAGATGAGGTAGTATCACTATTATATACTTTGATATTCATACTAGAAGGCTCATCTTACTTGTTACATTCATGACATTTCAAGCATCACATTCTCAGGCCTTCTTCAGGCATTTTGTCATCCTGGTGTATGGATTAGTTAAAACAAATTTAGTATAGGAGATAAGGAAATTGAATATAGAATAAACTACACTAGGTGTAGTTTTCAAGTTGCTGCAAACTCAAAACATTAAACTAAAAACTTGAGTCATGTTCTAATCAAATTAAAACTTCCATATGGCTGTCATGCATAGCAGCAAGCTCATTCAGAAATATTTAAATTTAATGGTTAAAAGTGGGTTTGAATGAATGAAAACTGTAAGTCTTAGCAAGGAACATTCTTCTTCAAATGTCATGGATAGGCATTACTAGATCTATCACTTCCTTCTCTTCTTGTTTGAAGTAAGGTGAAATATATATCAAATCAAGACTTTCATATGAATGTCGTGCCTGGTATGAAACTCATTCAAGAATATCTAACAGTCAGCCATATACAACCACTTTCTCAGATCAATGGTCAAAGGTATGAAAACCATCCATCTTTGAATTTTTCCTTTTTTTTTTTTTTTTTTTTCTCCTCTTTTTTTTTCTTTTTAAGCTTATCAACCCTTTGGTTATTCTAATCATCTTTGAACCACATTGACTGGTGTTACAGAATCAGAAACAAAGAACAGTATCAAGTAAGTCATATCATTTTAGGAATTTCAACAGCAGCAACAACTAAAATGGATGTCATGCATTTCTTGAAGAGAAAATAATGACATAATCAAAATATTTACATTCCACACAACTTCAAACAGAAGATTACAAATGAACCCCCCTCAATCATTATTAGAAAGAGCAATAACAGTTACTGAACTTGAGAAACATACTTTCTTGAAAAATTGTTTTCATCAAAAGATTTCCTTGTGGAAACAGCTAATATTATCATCATTATTAATATCCTGTAAACTTTTTTGGAATTTTGAATCAAAAATGTTATTCAATCCATGGATGTAGACTGTTAGAATTCTACTTTCCATTTTTAGAGGAGACCACTCATAAAAAAAATAAAAACTAACATCTTCAGGTTTGTGTTGCTTATCCAGTTCTCCCTCTGAAAGCATGTATGTGACTTTTCAGCACTATCAAACACAGAGGTTGAACTTACAAAGGCTGGAAAAGCTGATATGTTTTAACAGTTAAGTTAGGGTTTCTCAAACTGTGGTCTTGGCTCTTCAGTGGATCATGAGATAACTAAAATGGGTGGTGACAAAAAAGAGAAAAAGAAAAAAAATATGCAAGTGAGACCAAAGTGCAGAATATAAAGGACTCTAAATGTTACACAGTCCTCATTGCTAGTTTTTCACTAAGATAAGCTTGTATTATATTTTATGTTTTTAAATATATATATATATGAGAGAGTGAGTAATAGTGAGTCTGTTCTCACTGTGTTTATGTATCTTGTTTGACAAACTCATTGTGGGCTGAGTGACATCAGTTCTCTCTCATAAAGAGACCTTGCATGAAAATTTAGCTATGAAGGTATGTAGTGTATTTATTTCCGTGGCCAGTCAAAGCCGTTAATATTTTTGAGTACTCTAGAAGCCTCTTTTCTTGCACTTCCTGTCAGTGGAATTCTCATCCATATACTTGCTTCCCAGACAGCTACAATCTCCAAGACTTTGAATGTAAAGTCAATTGCCATCACATATCTTATTAACATCCTTTCCCTGACAACCCTTGTATCGTGTTCTTCTTCCTTTCCACTCTACTCTCACGCAGCTCTCTTCACACCAGTGTTTTCATCCTTCTCTTACACATTCTCTGACCCTCCCTGTAACTTGTTCTCCTTTCTCTCCTCTTATGTAATCCCCTGCACACCAGTGGCAGTACTGGCTTGTTTGGGGTGAAATGATTATAAAAAAAAATTCAGTTGCATCTGAAGTCAGGGCTAAAAGTGAATTTCCTGATTCAGTGTTGAAATTGAGTACTAATATATTCATTCTGTGGTAGCAAGCTGTTGCTTTGTGTTCATTGGAAATATCGGAGTATTTGGTGAGTTGGCTGTTTCGGCAAAATTTAAGAAGGGCTATTTTCTTTTTTTTTTAACTTCTATCTGTAATACTTATAACTTGTGCTATTTGAAGATTTCAGAAACAACATGTAATGATGGATCGTTATATCATTTGAAAAAAATAGAAAGATGAAAAAACAGGAGCACCATCAACATTAACAGATACATCTGAAAATAAAGCTTTCATGAACATTGTTAAAGATGAGTAACCTTAGCAAGTAAACATCATTTTCTTGCAAGACATCTTTGAGATGAAATTTCTTTTAAATTTGTTTTAATAAAAGCAATAAGTTTATATTCATACAAATAGATAATACTAAAAGATAATACTAATAGATATATGCAATTCCAATATGTGAGGATCATAAGAAATATACATATAAATTGTCAGTGTTAAATAAATGAACCTAGTGAAAAAGTTTCTTTGATTTATTACATGTACGCATAATGGCGTTGTGGTGCAGTGGATATCAACAAATTGACGAGCTGAATTCAAATTCCACTTGAATTCTTTGCATTCACTTACGCGCAAATACTCTTGGGAAAGGTATTAATCCATCTATTCCTTCCAGTTATGGGTTAAATAACAGGACAGATTAGGTTCTATAGCCTTTGTCGGCAACCTACTGCGAGATAATCTTCTGCCCAGTCAGTCATGTCTCTTTCGAGACATGATTGCCCAAGCATGTTTCACGTATGGCACTTAACTGGCACATAATGGGTTGCAATGCAAAATGTGGTCCTTGCTGTAAGACATATAAAAAAAAAAACAAGAATAAAAAATGCTGTTCTATGCCATGTATCTCTTACTCTGCTTAATTAGTGTCCAAGAAAGAAATATCTGAGTATTGTTGCTGAAAAGTTTGTGTGCATAAAAGAAGAAACAATTTTCCTAACTTCTGGAGTGATAAGTGAACTTATGTGTCACATCACTGGCTGGAAATTGTGTAATGATCAACTCATTTTTTAACTGCTTTTTTTTGTTTTGTTTTATCTTTACTTTTTTTCTTTTGTTGAAAAAAAAACTTTGGAACTTATGATAAGTGTTCCTTTCCTTCTTTTTTCCACTTGGGCCCCTTTTTACATCACTTTATTTCCTTACCAACAGCTTCCTGGTTTCTCTCTAATCCCACCCTAAACACACTGCCAGCTCAAAAGAATGGTAGCAAGGCTTCCATTACTGTTGCTATGCACAATTTCACTGTGTGTTTAACCTTTGACCTGCCTAATATCTTTCGTTTTTGTTGGTGAGTAAGATAAATCAACTTCTGCTCTGGTTACATGTTTGCTGAACAGACATAATTTGCGTATTTGTAGAATGGGTCGAATTCGAGATTTCAGCACATTTTCAGTTCAAAACATATGTAACTTATGTACCTATACTTTTCTATAGCTAACTGTTATATATATATATATATATATATATATATATACATACACACACACACACACACACACACACACACAGATATACAGATACACAAACAATGTTGATTAAATTCAGCTGATAACGTCTGTCTATTCAGCTTTTTATTATATCTTTTCAATTATTAAATGACATGATGTACATCAGGAGTGAAGTTGTGAATAAATTGATCAAAGTTCTTTTTTTAATTCAAACTGTTGAAATCATTGTCAGAAAATAGGTTTATCAATATCTTAAGCAAGATTTATTTGACTAAATTCTGGTGTTTCAGATTACATTTTATTTTATTTTATTTAAATTTTGGCATTGGGAATTTAAAGTTTTATTAAATTCTACTTCAGAATTTAAAAAAGTTCAGTTGATTAATTCTTGTTACCTATATACACCTTGTGTGTTTTTATATATATATATATATATATATATATATATATATATATATATTGCTGTAACCTAAAAAGGTTACTGCATGAGTTATCACCAAAATAGTTCTTGGGGAATAATAGTATATCAAATACATGACTCTCACACTGTGGGAAGTAGATACACTGCTAGTGAGTACTAATAGTCTACACATATTTAAGAGGATAGGAACATTCTATTCTTGTATATAGATAGGTATACAATATATATATTTCATTTGTTTGAACATTATTTTTAATGATACTCGTATTTGAGTAAACATTGTTTTTTACAATTGAACAGTGTATATATATATATATATCTACCGGCCTTGAATATTCAAAAAATCTTGTTAGGAAAATACACATCTTCTGGTAGGATTTGAACCTGCCACTCTTACAGACTTAGGAGAAGCCATTATTTGATCTGATGTGTCTTAACCACTTGACCTCAAAGAATTTTGTATTTAGACAAGGCTGAATTAAGCCGTATAAATACACAAATTCCTGATCGTTCGTAATATTGATAATTACTCAGGTTCATGTCCTAAAGTAAACAAGCATAAACAAAGCTACAAAATGTCATTCCAAGTGCACCTACTATCACTGGTACTATTCTTGTTTTCAGTTTCTACATTTTTTCTATTTCAATTTCCAGATTTTTATATTTTGATAGTTTTTCAAATTCCTTGGTTGCTATGTTACAATCTGCTGGACATGCCATATCAATTAATAGACAAGTTTTTTTCTTTCTGGTTTTTAACAATAATGTCTGGCCTATTTGTTTCAATTTTTCTGTCTGTGTAGATGGTGTAATCCCATAGAATGGTGACATCTTCTATTTCTGTAACTGGTGCTGGGTAATGTTCATACCAGTGTTTCTTTATATATTTTTTAAAGTCTTTGCACATTGTCCAATGTAAATATTGTCCCACTCTACCATGATGATTTTTATATTCATTTGGGGCAAGTACAGTAAGATTTGATGGGCTATTGTTTTCTGATATTTGTCACAGAATCTGCATTTTGAATCCACATTATTATGTATCATATTTGCCAGAAAGTTCCTGTTGAAAAGACTTTGGTTTTGTGCTGCATGAATACAGCCTTCATTTTCAAACTTTAATCCAGATGCTCATAACCATTGATGAGTATTAACTTTATCAACAACAGGTTTATTAACACGTTCTGGATATTGGCTATGCAGAGATGTGTTTTGCCAGCTTTGTTTCAACTATTCAAGAGCTTTATCCTTGGCTTTCTTGTTCATATTTTTTGCTGCAACAATTGGTTTTTGGGTTCTGCTTTGGTTGTCTACAGAATCTACTAAATGTTAATCTTGTTTGTATTTACTGACTTTTTTCATCAGTGAATATTTTTTCTTTGTTTTCATGTTGTTTGACTAATTGTATCATCCAGTCATCTGGTGTTTCCATGTATGTTAATAAGACAATAGTTGTATAACAATTCTAGCTCAATAAGACCTTATTCACTTTCTTTACAGGGTATATTTAGATGGTCTACATCAGCCTTTGGATGATGCATCCTATGCTTAGAAAGAAGCTTCCTTGTCTTAGAATTCATTCATCTGATGTCATTTAGAGTCAAGTTCAAGATCTTTAAACTATATTGAACCATTGAAACAGCAAGATTATTAATGGCCATAATTCCATTCTTAATATCAGTCATACCCTTCTCTTTATGCACTATTTCTTTCATTTTTTTATGGTGAATTTCTTCACCTTCATTTACACCTAGGTACTTATAAGCTTCTTCTTCCTCTAAATCTTTTATTGTTACATCAGAGTCTAAGTTAATAGAGGATGTTTGTTGCATTGATCCTCATAAAATTGTAGCTTTAGCACATTCATACAAATTTATGATCATTATTATCATTTATTATTATTATCATTACAAGTGTACCCCTACCATAAAAAAATGATGACAAAATATTTGGGAGGATTATTATATATATATATATATATATAAAGTCACAACAGTCTTTATTATAATAGGGACGATTATCATCATCATCAGTTCCATAACTGAATTGTGTTGACAGGTCACTGTGCAACAGTTCTCTCTGCATATCTGGGTTGAAAGCCTGATACGTATTCATGCATGCTTTGAGCAAGCAGATTTAACAGCACCCATCCCTTTTCAGGTCAAACTACAATTTTCTTAAACTTGAAGGTTTAACCTTATTAGAAATCTAAAGGTGCATAGAAATAAGAAAACATGTTTTCCAGAAACTAAGCAAACTATTTAAGGAATTTTTCATAGAAAAAAAAATATTAGTGCTGAACTGCTATGTAATATCAAATTTTCTATATGATATTTAATGCTGGACAGCCTTACAGATGTAAGAAGAGACTTGAAGCAAGGGAGATGTGTTTCTCTTTGCAAATGCTGAAAATACCATAGATAGAACATGTGAGCAATAAGGAAGCTTCAAGGAAAATGAGAACTACAAGGAAACATGCTGAAATTTCTAGGACACAAAGTGAAGAAAGAAGGCTTAGAGAATTTAACACTCACAGAATGTAAGCAGAGTAAATAAATAACTATTTAACCCATTTTTTTCATAAAAACTCAAATTGAATTAATTACAAATGATTTCAATTTAAGAGAATCAATATCTTAATCACTATGAATATGTGTAGTCATAGGGTTATTATGAAGCTGGGTACCTGACCACATATTTGTAGACATAGCAGAGCCCATTTCTCTTAATATCTAATTGTTGAAATAGTTAAATGTAACTGTCACTTCTACTACAACAGTTTCTTTACTCACACTTCCTCTCTGTGGAACTCCCTTCTGTCTACTTGCTTTCTTGTTAGCTACAATCTCCAAAAACTTTAAATGCAATGTCAACTGCCATCTTCCTGAATCCTGTTCATTTTTTATCCTTTCTTCAAAACCCCTGTATTTATTCTTTTTCTCACTGTAACCCCCTGTGCACTTGTGGCAGTCCCTCCTTGTTTGGGGTGAAATAATTTAAAAAATAAAATTAAACCACAGTTCTTATCTTCCAACTTAAAGACTTGGACTCACATGACCGTTAATTCCATTGAGAAAACCCTCCACCCTAACCGTTTGTTTTGTATTATTACTTTAGGAGATATCAGTTGGCAAGAAATGTGATTTGGAGGAAATGGTAATGCTTCTCTGGATAAATCACAAAGACATAGTGCCAGATTTACATATGACCTAGTTTTTGTTGCAGCCTGGGAGCTCCAAAACTACCCCTGATAAAAAAGATAAAATTATCTAAGAACAGAAGAGATTTGTTATTTTTCAGATTTAATGGAGCCCCTTTGAAGCAATTTAAAGTATTTGGGTCTCTCTAGTTGGAGTGGGTCTTTTAAATTTGTTGAGGGCCACTTAGTCATTATTCTTTACAGTCCAAGAATCTGTAGTTTTCTGTCCAATCTCTGTGGTTTATAATTACAAGATCAAATATTTGAAGTTGACAGACAATTTTAACAATAAGGATAATTAATTTTTTTCTAGCTGTGGTGGTCTTGCGAATCAGAATTTTCATTCCCCATCATCTTTGCTTTTTTTTTTTTTTAAGGATGCTTTGCTAGTGAATTTGAATACTAGCATTTCAGTGTAATACAAGCCCTTTATTTTAGATACATTTTTGTAGTATGTAAAGTTTGTTTAAAAGATATCATAATGTTCCTAATTAAATAACTTGGATGAGTTCCAAAATCATTCAAGATTTTAGTTGAAGTGTTTTGTTTTACACCGAAAAAGCATCATCCAAATATATATATATATATATATATTTGTAGACACAGGAAGATAGGGAGTAAACAACATATGTAATGAATGGGCCCCTAAATTCTATTAGCCTAGTAGCCTCTTAAGGGCATAATTTCTCCTTTTGGAGAAATTACAAATTGTTTATGATGGGAAGAATTGTATATATATATATATATGTGTGTGTGTGTGTATATATATATATATATATATATATATATATATAGTGAATTGTAGAGAGATTAGTTTCTATTGAATAATTGGTAAGGAAAGTAAATGTTGGAATGTTTGGTGCTTCCAAGTGACATTAAATCTATTACCAGACATTGCTTACTCTGCTGGTTATAAGGATGCATAAATTAGATTGATACAATAAACAAAATACCACAAAAGGTGAATAAAAGTTTACAAAAATTTCTAAAATACTAAAGTAAGTTTTTTTATTTATTTTTATATATTTACTTATTACTTTTTTTTAATGAAGAATGTTTGCTTCCTATCTCCATTTACTTGAGAATTTAGTATGATTTATATTTCCACACAAGTTGGGTTCAAATCTGGCATTCACCTGTAAACATATTTCATATTCTGTTGGCATTAATCCTGATTTTCGGTCAAGCTGGCCTTCTCTTAGCTCAGAGATTTGATAGTAGTGTGCAAAAAAGAACAACAACTGTGAGGAAAAGGAGGAGGAGAATTGAAAAGTTTTGGAAATCAAAAGAGAAAGATAAAAAAGTTAGAGGGGAAGTTGAAGAGTAAAAAAAGAGTAAAGAACTAATGGGGAGGATAAAATAGAGAGAAGGTAAATTAACAGAAATAATGATAAAAATAATTAAGTTAGAGAGAAAAATTAAGTAGATAAGTAATATCAGTCTTCCTTGATGGCAGTGAATGCTGGACAATCTCATTACAGATGAAGAAGAAACTAGAAACAACAAAAAATGGTTCAATAGATGCTGAGAATACTATTGCCTGAACAAGTGAGCAACAACAAATTTTTAGAGAAAATAGAATTAAAAAAAGATACACTTCACATCAGAAAGAGATAACGGGAATTTTTAGGGTATATAAGAAGGAAAGAGGGCTTGAAAAATGTGATGCTCACAGAAGAGGTTAAAAGAAAAAAGAATATAGGAAAGCAGCTCATATCATATCTGGTGAGCTTGAGTAAATGGATGAAAAAACAGGGTTTAGGAGGGATAATAAAAATACGAAATTTGTTAAGAGCTACAAAAGACAGAAAAATGTGAAGAGCCATGATTCCTGAAGGAATATGGTATATAGAAGAAAAAAGAATTAAATACAACATGGTGTTGCAGCAAAATTCAACACTTGACAAAAAAGAAAACAAAATAGGCAACAAAACAGAAGTTGTGTATGCAGAGACCTGACAGTTTATTTAGCAACAGTTAGTTCATGCTACATTATTTTTCAATGTAACCGCCGACGGCAATGACAGCCATCTCAAGGCAGGTGCGAAATGAGTCACACACTTTAGTGACCATGTCTTTGTCCATAGTGGCGAACGCCTCCATGATGGCAGCTTTCAGAGAGTTGACCATGTTGTGGGCATGTTCGTTAGTCTTGACCTTGATCACGCCCCAGAAGAAATAGTCAAGGAGTTGCAGTCGGGTGAGGAGGGCAGCCACAAGTTTGGTGACCAGTGTTGAGGAACATTGTTGAGCTGCCACACCTGGGTCGTCTTGGCCTTGTGTGCAGGAGTGGAGTCCTGCTGGAAGACGTAGGGGCGTCCAGCGGCAATCTCGTCCATCCAGGGCTTTACCATGCTTCTCAGCACCTTCTAGTAAATCTCAGCAATGACTCAGGCCCTTTTGAAAGAGTGCTGAGGTTCTTCTCTGAAGAAAAGAATTTCATCCAGAACCAGATGAGCAACAGGCAAAAAGACAGGTGGATCTGCAAAGACATTGAGAAGGTTCCCGTCATAAAACACATGAAGTTTCCCTCCTCCGTCATGGTTCTTGGTGTCATCTCCAGCAAGGGGGACGTCATGCAAAAAATGAAAATAGGCATGTAACAAAGTCACATGATTTATGTCTGCATATTATTAACCAATCTAACCTGACCCTTCTGTTAATATTTTTGTTTAGAATGTTAATATTGATCTGTGCATTGAATACTGTGACCATATGTGGTTGGATGCTCCTGCTATTCACCTCAAGGTTCTTAACAAAATCCAAAGGAAAAAAAGCAATGTAACTGATTCTGATTTGGTAGCCAGACTTTAGTTGCTTTCTCACCAACATGATGTGGCTTCCCTCTGTCTTTTCTACAAAGATTTTCATAGTAACTTCTCTGACAAGCTTCTTTTCTTGGTGCCCCAACTACATGAACTTACATGTGCTACTAGATTGGCATCAAGGGCTAATTTTTTTACCATTGAAATAGTTAAATGCAACTGCCTCTTCTGCTCCAACAGTTACTTTTCTTGCACTTTTCATCTGTGGAACTCACTTCCATTTACTTACTTTCCTGATATCTACAACCTCCAAAGATTTAAATGCAACGTCAGTTGCCATCTCTCTCCTTGAATCCTAATTCTTATCCTTTCTTCAGTACCCACTGAACCTTGTTTTTTCTCTCAGTGTAATCCCCTGTGCACCAGTGGCAGTCATGCCTTGTTTGTGGTGAAATGATTAAAAAAAAGATGATTTTCATAAATATAATAGACTTGATATAAGACGGCCCCTAAACTTTAATGTAAAATAGCAGTTTTGTTATTAACTATACCTACTAAACCATTTAAACAGATTTGATTCATCCTCATTTCTTTTCATAGCTTTCACTTAAATAACTTTTTACCCAGAACTGTTCAATCATGGGACAGACTCCTGAAAGGTTTCTTTTCTAATGACTGTAATCTTAACATCTTCAAGTTTAATGTCAGTTGTTATCTGTTGTACATATCCTTATAACATGCACCTTTTACTCTCTCATTATACTCACTTACAACAACCTCATTCAGCAACTCTGTACTTTGAGTGGCTCTTGGGCCTAGTATTTGGTTAACAATAAAATGAAAAAAATTGCTATCTTATAGGAACTGAGATATATATATATATATATATATATATATAGGGTTATCCCAATGGCTTTCCATACTTAATACAGCATGCACGCATGTGTTCACCAATCCACCACACAAACAAAATAGATGACTACTACTATCGTTCAATTGTGAACTGCCCGTTACAACTGTTGTGGAGTAATTTTTTGCACTGAAAGTTATAATCGTGCTATGTCGGTTGCTAATCGACTTAACGCACTCTAAATGTTAAGAACTTGGTAATCTTTCACTGAAAGCTAACTCCTTAGTATTCGGCTAACTGCCAACTATCAACTGCCTAGTAGTTCTACTGAACACCAATAGAACTCTAAAGAACTTCTAAGAACTCCTATGAACTTCCAAAGAACTTCCTGAGGTTAACATCCTGTTAATTCTTATTAATATAGGAGGGAGAGTCCATTATCTGAGGAATAGGTATATTTCGCCATAACACAACCAACACTATTTTCATCTGTGATAATGGCTGATGTAAGCTGAAAGCTCAGAAAAGATTAGATAAGAATATATATATATATATATATATATATATATATATATATATGGACTTGATTTCACAGAATATAAGTATCAATTTGAAAAGGCAGAAAGGCAATAAAAAAACTGAAAATTCCTTTGTGCTTTTTCAAATTGATAGTTATAATTCCCATCTTCTATCTTCTTGAATCCCATTCATATTTTGTCCTTTCCTCAATCTTCTCTATATACAGACTTTTCTCTCATGCTAAACCTCTGTATATTAGTGGTGGTCCTGTTTTGTATGGAATGAAATGATGATGAAAAAAAATGTGATAATGTAATGTTTTTATACATCAAGAACAGTACTGAGGAAATACTAAGATGAAATTGAAACTTTTTCATTTTGTCTTGTAATATTTTTATTATAAGTAGTTACAATAAAAACATTTTACATTACTATACAAAAGTTATCCTGTTTCTGTACTATTAATTGGACTTTGTCAGGTGATGGTTGGTCTCTGGTGTTGGGAATGTTTTTATAATAAAATAAAAATAAAAATCATTCCTATCACCAATAACCAACTATCGCCTGACAAAATACAATAGTATTGAAACGTGAAAGCTTTAGTGTAGCGATGTAAAATGTTTTTATTATAATCACTTATAATAAAAATATTACAATAATAATATTGCGCTACTTTGTATCAAGCACTTTTAAAAAGTAAATGCTATAAAATCTGGATCAGTACTTCATTTGTTTTTACTCTTACTAAAGTTATATGCATAAAAAAATTACAACTTACTAAAGTTATATATATATATATATATATATAAAAAAGATCAAATTTTCTCATATATATGAGAAAATTTGATCTTTTTTGCAATAAATGTATTTAAAAATAAGCATCTTTTTTTTTTTTAATTGTAGTTTAGCTTGGATTATGAACTTTACTTTCAAATCTAATTACATTTAAATATTCGAGTTATATGAGAAAAAGTTCTGTGGAATTTTCAGACTAAGTAATAAAACAGTTTTTTGTGAACAGTTACCAAAAATGTAAGTAAAGAAGTTGAAAACAATATATAATCACAAATGAAAAAAAAAGACTGAATGATTTATAGCAGTTTTATTAACTTTTCAATATAAGGTTTTTTATCATCTTCAAAGCTGCTTATCAAAACTGACAACTTAAAGGAATTGCATGTTGAGAACAAATACAGGGTAAATTATATCAGTATGAGCATTGAACACTAAACTGTAAATATCCTGTATAAATTCAATGCTTAACAGATAGGGAAAAAGTATTCTGGAAGAGTAATGATGGTTTGAATGCCTACAAGGTACAGAAAGGGGCAACCCCTTTCCTTACCTTGTATACTTTCAACCTAATGAAATAATGATGGTTTGAAAGGATACAAGATGAGATAAGTTAAGGGGTTGCCTAATGAAATAATGTCCAAAATTAAAAAGGTTATCTATGCTAGGTTATTTGAGTGAATAATATAAATAGACAAACATGCTGGGCAGTGGTTGTGTATTATTGAAGACGTGTAGTGCATGCTGAGTAATTGCTGCTTGTCATGTTGATGTGGCCTGAGAAAGGGTCATAAGAAAGACTTGAACATGGTATATGGTTGGAAACGATATTATATTACAAAAGAGAAACAGTGTACAGAGGAAATGGAGTAAAATAGTACTTAGCGCCAAAACAGCGTACTAACAAATGATTATCATAGCTGCTGCTACTTACTGCTACCCCTGAGAGTAGATAACTCTGAGTATTTATGTAGTCCGGTAGAGTTTATATTAGTGTGTAGGTAATTCCCCACAACACATGTATATATGTTGATTGCTCGGAATAACTTTTGATATTGTAATGACATATCTTGCTAAATGTTGATTTCACTATAATAGAGAATCATCGCAAAAACATACCCCTCCCCAAATTTACAGACAAATTGTACAGATGCATGCTGGGATTTCTTTCTAATGAATAAGATGGACCACTTCTTAGACTCATCTGCCATAGTTTTGTTCTCTCTTCTCTTGAAGTCAGAATGATGTAATCACTTGTCTGTGCCCCTGTTGTGTGTCATGAACGTTTTGCTTAGTTTGTCTTGCATATATTGTTTGCTTCACATTAATTTACCATGTTCTTCTCTTTCTGTTGTTATTGTTTATTTGAAGCTTTTCAGTTTTGTTTATTGGACATTTCTACCAACTACATTTAACCATGACCAATTATTCTACACCAACTCTATTCTATCCATTTATCAAAATCAAATGAATAAGGGCTTTTACGTAAATTAATTATTCCTTACTAAGATGATTTATAGTTATCCAATCAGTTCTAACACTAGCTTTGGGGTAACTTTCCTTCTTCTTCATCAATCAGTATGCACCATACTTTTTTTTCATTTTTTTTTTTTAATCCTTTCACCCCAAGCAAGGTAGTAACGCCACTGATACGCAAGGGGCTACATAAGAGTTGACAGGTCCTGTGACACATAACAGCCAATTAGTGGCATGTTAGAGATAGTTTTCAGATATACACAACAAAGAGAAGATGCATTCCAAATGTGGGTAATGCAGTTTCTTGCACATTACATACTGGACTTGTGAGAAATAACAGCTTTTGTAACAGCCACTAACTTTTCTTTTCAGAGTCAAAGAGAAGACATGTAACATTTCTACACGTTTTTAGTATGTTATCTTTTCGGAAAATAATAGTTTCATCTTAAGTTCTTCTGACTTCTTCCTAGCCATCTTTATTTTTTATTATAAACGTTTTTGTAAATATCTGTACTGGCAGCAGATAGTATCAAAGCCACCCAATGTATATTTGATAAACCAAACACTAGAAGTTAAAGGTTAAGCATTTTGGCATTTCATGTTTGTCTAATCACTTAAAACTTCATTTTTTGAATTCAATTTTTGTGGTGTACTGACATTGAGTATTTTCGTTTAAATAAAAACTAATTTTTCTGCAAAGTGAGCAACATAGATGCAGACAGACTTATACCAATACTTCATAGATTACATAAAATCATCTTGTAAGGTTTTACACAAAATCCTTGAACTGCTAGATAAGTTTAACCTATGTGAGAAAGATATTAGAATAATCTGTTCAACATTTACTGTGACAAACAGCCTGTATTTGTTTATATTTCTGAGATGAGGTACAGTAATTATTAATACTATTAACATTAATCAGATTGTTGTCCTCATCTTTGTTGCCATATTCCCAATATTTTGGCCATTGTACACCCTGATCTTATTATAATTGTAATTTCAAACTGTAGACAGTCCTGTTGCGAACATTACTTTTAGATTACTAAAAGCAGTGACAACCAAATTTTTCAAATATAAATGACACACAAACAAACATATATCTGATTTAGAATAAAAGCAATATATTCTCCCTAAAAGTTGCAATTTTTAGAAATGAGCAAAAGAGTCCAAAATAACAAATTATATATATATATATATATATATTTTTTTTTTTGTCATCCATATTCAAGCCTGTTTTGCTGTGTCACACTTCATCAGTGTGGCTAGATATCGACCTGCCTCTGGCCATGATCGAAACTCAGTCAATTTGGTGTCAGTCGGAGTCACTAACCCCTAAGCCATAGGCACTTGGAATCAGAGAAGGCAAATTTTAGTGTGTTATATATAAGTAGCCTATACATGCACCAGTCACCGAAAGAACTCAATTCATTGCTGAAGAGTTATGCATATATCACTGAAGTGGTCACTGTTTTTTTCAAATTTTCCTCTTTAGAGTGCTCAATCAGAATGAGAGAATAATATTTGTCATCCACATACAAGCTTGTTTCGCTGTATCACAGTTCATCAGTGTGGTTAGACATCCACCTACCTCAGGCCGGGATCAAAACTCAACCAAAAGTGCCTTCCAAAAGATAAGCAAAGTATTAAGTAACAAGAAAACCTGATGAGAAACAAAGAAAGGAGTATTTAATTATGTAATATCTGTTTTCCTATATAGCAGTTAACACTGGACAATTTCGTCACATATGGAGACATCTGAAGCAACAGAAACATGGTTCCACAAAAGGATACTGAGAATACCTTAGATAAACAAGTGAGCAACAACTGTTTTAGAGGAAATGGAAAGAAAACAACACTTGTACTTAACATTAGAAAGAATTAAAATATCCAGGGCACATAATGAGAAAAGAGGGCATAGAAAATTTAACACTCACAGGACATATTAAAGACAATAGGAACAGAGGGACGCAATGCATAACCTACCTAGATAGCTTGAGTGAATGGTTAGCAGAACAAGGAGTAGGAGATATAGTGGAAAAGCAAAATTTACTAAGGGCTAAAAAGAACAGGAAATTGTTGAGAGCCATGATTGCGGATGTTCTAAGAGGAACACTGTACATAGAAGAGAACATTTATGTATGGGCATGTGTGCTTGGAAGTGGTGTTGGAATTGTCTTGAGCAGCAGCTGTCAAAGTAAAAAAAAGTGAGATTTTTGAAAGCTCACTGCTTTTTATACTAATACCATGTGACCTTAGTCATGTATCTGTATGTTTAAGAGATAATCCATTTTCACCACATATCTACCTTTTGTATTTTTCTTATTTATTTCATTTTTGTGGTTTTGGCACCCACAGTCTCCCCTGTCAACCCATACAGAGTATACAAATTGATAAGGTGTCTTGAACCTGAACATAAAAAGAATAACTGACATAGATGTTTTTTCTTTTTATTTTTATAATCATTTCACTTTGGATGTTTGTTGTGGTGCAGTGGATATCGACGCAGAAGTCTGGTAGCTGAGTTCAAATTCCAGTTAAATTCTTTGCATTCACTTATACACAAATACCCTTGGGAAAAATACTAATCTGTCTCCTTCCTCCAGTTATTGGTTAAATAACAGGAAAGATTGGGTTCTATAGCCTTTGCTGGCAACCAGTCTACCACCGAAAGCAATGACAACCAACTGTGAGATAATATTCTGCCCAGTCAATCATTTCCTTTTTGAGACATGATCGCCCAAGCGTGTATCACGTATGACACTTAACTGACTGACTGAATCATTTCCCCCAGAGAAAGTCAAGATCGCCATTTTAGCACAAGGGCTAACAGTGAGAGAAAAAACAAGATACAGTGGTATGTCAAAGCAAGAAGGATAAGAATCAAGGAGATGGCAATTCACAATGCATTTAAACTTTTGGAGATTGTAGCTATCAGGGAAGCAAGCAAACAGCAGTTCCACAAATGGAAAGTGTGAGAAAAGAAAGTGTTAGAGTAGATGAGGTGGTTAAATTAAGATTATCTATGTTTTAGTTATATTGGAACCCCTTTTTATATATATATATATATATATATATATATTTTTTTTTTTTTTTTTTTTTTTTTTGATTGTTTAATTACTTAGTTTCTGGTCATAATAAGATTAGACCAGTGCACATTTGTATTAAAAAGTGTTCAATACAATTTTATTGTAGAACTTTTGAATATTTTCCATTTGTAAATGAGTTATTACATGACCCAGGTTTCTACCATGAGTGGTGTCTTCAGGCAATTTTCTATAACTAGTTTTGCCATTTATTTTTTTAAGAATGCTCATGTAATGGTGGGTTTTTTTTTAACACTTATGTGGCAGGGAATTTTTGAACATGCAATTTTTAAAATTACAAGAAATTATGTTTTCATCCATGGTTGTATGAACCTAATAAGTATTTTGTAGTATGGTTACACTCAGTCATAATTTTCGTTCTTTCATTCAATAGTTCATTTTTATTTGGGAATAGCATAATCCCTAACTTTTCTACCTAGCACAGTCTACATATTTTGCCACCGTTGTAAGGCTTGGCTGTTTTTACAGTAAAAATTCCCTGCCATGTGAGCATTCAAAATAAACGGTAAACGGTAAAACCAGTTATTGAAAATTACCTAAAGACACCACTCATGGTATAAACCTGGGTCGCATAATAACTCATTTACAAATGGAATATATATATATATATATATATATATAAGAAACTACTGTATATTTAGATGTTTTGTTTGTAGCCTCATTAGAATATATCTATTTTATTATTCTGGGTTATTTTATTTTTATTGCAAAGGTTGGGGCTTTTGTGAAATCATTTAATTGATGACAGCCTAGTGGGTAGATATGAGTTGACTGATATACATGCTTGGGCTGTGTTATCAAAACATCATTATAGGGATGATAGCATTTCTGCATCAGATGTTCTCATCATTTCAACAATAAATCTTCCATTTAGCCACTAAAATCATCAATGTCATGTTTTCTCATTTATGTGCGTACATATATGCATGCAAAAGTATAAACATGCCTAAACTACTTTTTAGTTAAGCCTATACACTCTTCTATGTACCATGTCTCTTCAGAATGTGGTAGAAATGGCTTTCCACAACTTCCTGTTCTTTGCAATGTTTGTTCTGTTCCTAATTTCTGTGCATTGAATACTGCTGTCACATCTGGTTAGGTGCCCCTGCTATTCATCTCAGTATTTTTGACAAAATTCAAGGGAGAATCTGCAATGTAATCGATCCCGATCAACTCCAGTCACTTTGTGACCAATGTAATATCTCTTCTCTCTGTCTCTTTTACAAATACTTTCACAGCTTCTGCTCTGATGAGCTTAGCTCCCTGGTGCCCCCTCTGAATAAATTTACTCAAGCTACTAGACTAGCAACTAGGTCCCACCCTTTTACAGTGAAACCAATCAAATGTAACCACAATTTCTACTCTAACAGCTTCTTTTCACGCACTTCGTACCTGTGGAATTCCTTTCCACATATTTGCTTCCTTGACAACTACAATCTCCAAGAATTTAAATGCAATGTCAATTGTCATCTCTTATCTCCTTGATTCGTATCTTTTCCCTGACAACCCTTCTATCATGTTCTTTTCCCTTTCCACTCTACTCTCATGCAGCTCTCTTCATGCCAATGTTCTCATCCTTCTCTTACATATTCTCTAACATCCTCTGTAACTTGTTCCTCTTTCTTATCACTCTCCTCTTATGTAATCCCCTGTGCACCTGCCTTGCTTGGGGTGAAATGATTATATAAAAAAATATGAGTCTGAGAGAATCCTTTCTGCATTCCATCAGCATGGCTGATGTTAACCTCCAGGAAATTAACTCCTACGCCTTCTTGGTTAACATTCTCAGCTGACATGAATAGCAAAATTATATTGAATCCATTGGTAGATCTACTGCTAAGAAAGTTTGTTCACTGTGTTATGATAGACAATTTTTCTTTCTTGAATCTATTTTGCATATCTATTTGTCTGCCATTTATACATGCCTTGAATATTCCTGTCACATATATGGTTTGGTGATTCTGCTATAGATGTAGAAATTCTTGATAAAATTAAAAGAAAAATCAACAATATTATTGGTCATGACCTGGCATTTTGTCTTCATTCTTTTTTCCACTGCAATAAAGATGCTTTGCTCTGCCTTTTCTATAAATACTTTCATGGTAATTGTTCAGATGAGCTGTTTGTTATGATACATAAATTTAGGAATTTCAGTACAGTACTAGATTAGCAAGAATGTTTCATCAACTTAGAGTAGAATTTGCTAGATGTAATCATAAGTTCTGTGCTAACAGTTTTCATCTCTCATGTCACTTGTAGAACTTTCTTTCAACTTCTTGGTTTCCAGTCAAATTTGTTCTTCAAAAATTTAACAGCAGTGTCAATTGCTATCGTCTATCTTTTTGATTACTCTTCTAGAGTTCTTCTCCTCAAAAATGCTTCTGTTTTCTAATTCTTCACATCTAGTAACCCATTTAGTCTTAGTAGTTTTACTGCCTTGCTTGGGATGAATCATCCCCCCCAAAAAATCCTACACCTCCATCTCCATCAAGTGCCATACCTGATACATGCTTGGGCGATCATGTCTTGAAAGAGACATGACTAACTGGGCAGTAGGTTGCCATTGCTTTCTGCAGTAGACTGGTTGCCAGCCAAGGCTACAGAAACCAATCTGTCCTGTTATTTAACCCATAACTGGAAGGAATAGATGGATTAATACCTTGCCCAAGGGTATTTGTGCATAAGTGAATGCAAGGAATTCAACTCAGCTTCCTGATTTCTCATTCCAAGCCAATATCCACTGCACCACAATGCACATCCTACACCATTGTCTTCAAAATGACTGCTTCTGTGCTTCTCCTTCAGATTGGACAAAAATCAAGGAGCTAGGTTTGGACTGTAAGGAGGGTGAGTGATAGTTTTTATGTCCATTTTTGTCAGTACAAAACTTTATTGCATAATTAGCTTCCAAATATATTGCATTCCAAGTAAATTCTGCAAACTAGTCAGCTGTGACAAGTGGGGTTTGTTCAAAGAAGTGTTACAGCCATCTTCTGAAATACATATAACACAACATTTATCCTAACCATATACATAAAAATGTCCTCATTTCTCAAATAACTGGAGGGATTCTGCTTATAAAAGTTTTGTGCATTACAAGATACCCACTCTACACTTTGTCATGAGAAATTGTTTATTGATCTTGATTGGGAACACAGTTATCACTCACTCTTAATTATTTTTCTATCTTCAGAAAAAAGTACTATCTTATTTGAACCTACTCATGTCTCAACAGATATTAAATTTTTGCAAATTGCAAAACCCCTTTACATTTGATATGCCTCTGTTTATTTGAGAGACAAGAGTGTGTGTATAAATTTCAAGTGAATCTCTATTCTGATTAGTTAAACTGAACACACATAGAAATTTTTCTGTTTTCCCACATCCGTAAATAACAAACGTACTGTTTTTTATATTCAAATGAAACTTATTTTCACAACAATGAGCTAACATTGCCTGATGATGAGGCAAAAATCTCGAAACATAGAAATTTCCATGTCACAATGTAAACAAAATTAATTTTAAATGAAAAACAAATTATATATATATATATATATATATAACTATGATGGAACTATTAATAGGACTAAAAAAGCAATTCCACTATCTTTCTCAAGAATCATGACAATTCACAGATAAAAAAGGAAAATGTATCTCTGAAAAGAATGCCTACATCTTGAAAGGATATTGTATTTAGAAAAGAGAGAAGGCAACATAAAAATATTCCACCATCTTTTTCTGAGAAGTATAATAAAGGAAAAGAATCTGTGGAGAGCCATGATCATTACATCCTGAAGGAACATGACATTTTATATAAAAACACCTACAAACAAGCTTTATCACAGGCTGATATTCTTTTAACCACATGCTTGTATATATTGTGTATGCATGTGAATATATATTTATACATCTATCTGTGTGTGTGTACACTGACAGATCATGAGTCCTGTAACCACTGTAAACATTAGGAGCACTGCATGTACTGCAGTGGTATGTCGTGGACAAAATAGCCTGATGGGGCCCAACCTTCTCCAGGTTGGTTTAAATTCAGTTTTTCTCCTTGTAGACTGGTTAACAACCAAGACTATAGTTACTAGTCTGTCCTCTTATTTGGTGGGAGAAGAGATAGATTCCTATTTTTCTCAGATATTTTTGCATAAACAAATGTAAAGAACTGGACTAGAATTCTGAGATACTATTCCACACACTATCATATTCCCAAAACAGACAGTCACAGTTCAAAAGTAAATTTTTGAGGTTGTTATTCAAATTAAGTACTTCTATCTCAATACTAATCCATACATACTGATGATATAGATCTAAAAGTTAGAGAAACAATTATAAATTGAATAATATACGTTGTACAAGTAAAAAGGATATATTGGTGGTTTAATGGTTATCAGCACGGTTATCAGTTCAAATTCCAGCCCAATGAGTTACATTCACTCTTGCACCAATGCATTTTGAAAAAGCATCAATCTCATTCCTCTCTTATCTAACAGGCTGTGGTAAATATCAGGATATTTTTTTTAATCATTTAACCCCAAGCAAGGCCTGAATATCATTTGTGTGCAAATGGTTACAGTGTGAATAAAAAAACAAGATACAGGGGATGTTAAAGAAAAGAAAAGAGAAGGATGAGAATCAAGATAAAAGATGGCAATTGACATTGCATTTAAACTTTTAGAAATTATAGGTGGAAGGAAGTTCCACAAATGAGCGGTGCAAGAAAAGGAAGTGCTTCAGTACAAGAGGCAGTTAAATTTAACTATTTAATTGGTAAAATGGTGAGACCTTGATACCAATCTAGTAGAATGTGTAAATATATCTGATTGGGGAACCAGTGAGAAAAGATCATCAGAGCAGTTGCCATGAAAATACTTTCAGAAAAGACTAGGAAGCCACACCATGTCGGTGAGAAAGTAACTGAAGTCAAGATACCAAGTCAGTATCAATTATATTGCAGATCCTTTTTTCAATTTTGTTCAGAACCTCAAGATGAAGAGCAGGAACACCCAATCAGATATAGCAGCAGTATCCAATGCACAGATGAACGATAGATTTATAAATTTTAGTTTCTAATGTTTACGTTTTAAAACCAAAATGCCAGAGCAGTGCTTGTAAAATTGCTAATCATGAAATGATTTTACTGTATGTGTAGAAATGTATGCACTTTTTTCATACATTTTAGTATTTTAAGATTGTGACTTTTAATTCTGTACATTAAAATTAACTGTCATGTGCATTAGAAGTGAGATGTTCATTCCAACATGAAAGATTATCTGTTCTATTAAGATTCTATAAGATGAATTATCTTAAACATCACGTTTCACTTGAACCTGATAAATGACACTGTTTATTATAACAATACTAGTTTAATGATCATTCATCCGGTGCCATGTGAAAGGTTTTATACATGGTGTGATGGGTAAATTGTCGTGGTTTTATATTTTTAATTTTGTGCATTGTTTGTATTTAGCTTTGTTGACTTCACAATATAGTAGGGTTAGTTGGGCACTATCCATGAGAAAAAGAGCACCATGACACATCACTCAATAAGTCCCAGGCCTGACATATAGATGGTGCCCCTAATAATAAATTCATATGATTTTTATAAAGTACTAAACTTTAAATGGCACCTGACAAAATTTGGACCCAATCAGATTATTAGTTTACAAATTACAGTTTTTTAAGTGAAGTTACTGTTGAAAATTTTCAAAACAAGGGAAAAATCTTAATTTTGTTTGTTAATAAAGCATTGCTTTCTTATGGGAAAAAATACTGTTGAAGCAAAGCAATGGCTTCATAAGTTATTCAGACTCTGCTCCATCAGAAACAAAAGTTAAGAGGTGGTATGCTGACTTTAAACAGTCGTACAGACACAAATGATGCTGAATGCTCAGGTTGCCCAAAATTGACAGTTGTCACAGAAAACACCAAAATGAATCCACAAACATGTTTTTGTTGATCATAAATTAAAGTTGCATGAGATAGCAGAGGAGTTGAAAATGTCAGAAGGCAGTGTATTCACCATTTTGCATTAACATTTGTCAATGAGAAAGCTGTGTTCAAAGTGGGTGCCGTGTTTGCTCACAGTTGATTAAAAACAACAATGCAACAATGATTCAGAGCATTGTTTGCACCTGTTTCAATGCAACAAGGAGTTTTTGCATACATATGTGATAATGGATGAAACATAGATCCACCACTTTACTCCAGAGTCAAATTGGCAGTCAGCTGAGGGGACAGCAGCAGGTGAAAGCCGTCCAAAGTGACCAGGGACGCAAACATCAGCAGGTAAGGTTTTGGTCTCCATATTTTGAGATGTGCAAGATATTTTGTTCGATTACCTTGAGAAAGGAAGAACGATCAATCATGAACATTATATAGCATTATTGTTGCATTTGAAGAAAGAAATCACCAAAAAACAGCCACAGATGAAGAAGAAAAAAAATGATCTTTCCCCAAATCAATGCTTTGTGTCACAAGCCAATTGCAACAATGGCAAACTACATGAATTGCACATCAAATTGCATTTGCATCCACCATATTCTCCAGATCTGGCCCCCAGTGACTACTAGCTGTTTGCAGACCTCAAAAGAATGCTCCAGGGAAAGAGATTTAGCTCCAATAAAAAAGGATATCAGAAATTTTGTTAGCTGCTTGTGAAATTGAATTAAATCAACTTTACAGTGTTAGCTGCTTGTGAAATTGAATTAAATCAACTTTACAGTGTTAGCTGCTTGTGGTAAGTCAACTGGGATTCAGTCCATTTTTCAGTCTGTTTTTGTGAAATTTCTTGGAAATTATTTTATTTATTTTTCGTCTTTTGGCCGTCTTTGTTTTTTGTTTTTTTTTTCGTCACTTAATTTGTGTAAATAATTTTGCTATTCAAGGGTATTTCCGACTAATGATAAATAGCATCACGGTTCAATTATTTCCATTAGTTTTGTCTTGTAGAAGATTTAAATTTCTGTCTTCGAGAGATTGAATTCTTAACAGTTTGGCAAGCGAACGCAAGCAACATAACTCGACTATATTCTGTAAAAAACGGTTTAATTTCCATTTTTGTCTTCAGAAATTGAATTAAATCAACTTTACAGTGTTAGCTGCTTGTGGTAAGTCAACTGGGATTCAGTCCATTTTTCAGTCTGTTTTTGTGAAATTTCTTGGAAATTATTTTATTTATTTATTTTTCGTCTTTTGGCCGTCTTTGTTTTTTGTTTTTTTTTCGTCACTTAATTTGTGTAAATAATTTTGCTATTCAAGGGTATTTTCGACTAATGATAAATAGCATCACGGTTCAATTATTTCCATTAGTTTTGTCTTGTAGAAGATTTAAATTTCTGTCTTCGAGAGATTGAATTCTTAACGGTTTGGCAAGCGAACGCAAGCAACATAACTCGACTATATTCTGTAAAAAACGGTTTAATTTCCATTTTTGTCTTCAGAAATTGAATTAAATCAACTTTACAGTGTTAGCTGCTTGTGGTAAGTCAACTGGGATTCAGTCCATTTTTCAGTCTGTTTTTGTGAAATTTCTTGGAAATTATTTTATTTATTTATTTTTCGTCTTTTGGCCGTCTTTGTTTTTTGTTTTTTTTTCGTCACTTAATTTGTGTAAATAATTTTGCTATTCAAGGGTATTTTCGACTAATGATAAATAGCATCACGGTTCAATTATTTCCATTAGTTTTGTCTTGTAGAAGATTTAAATTTCTGTCTTCGAGAGATTGAATTCTTAACGGTTTGGCAAGCGAACGCAAGCAACATAACTCGACTATATTCTGTAAAAAACGGTTTAATTTCCATTTTTGTCTTCAGAAATTGAATTAAATCAACGTTACAGTGTTAGCTGCTTGTGGTAAGTCAACTGGGATTCAGTCCATTTTTCAGTCTGTTTTTGTGAAATTTCTTGGAAATTATTTTATTTATTTATTTTTCGTCTTTTGGCCGTCTTTGTTTTTTTTTTTTTTTTCGTCACTTAATTTGTGTAAATAATTTTGCTATTCAAGGGTATTTTCGACTAATGATAAATAGCATCACGGTTCAATTATTTCCATTAGTTTTGTCTTGTAGAAGATTTAAATTTCTGTCTTCGAGAGATTGAATTCTTAACGGTTTGGCAAACGAACGCAAGCAACATAACTCGACTATATTCTGTAAAAAACGGTTTAATTTCTATTTTTGTCTTCAGAAATTGAATTAAATCAACTTTACAGTGTTAGCTGCTTGTGGTAAGTCAACTGGGATTCAGTCCATTTTTCAGTCTGTTTTTGTGAAATTTCTTGGAAATTATTTTATTTATTTATTTTTCGTCTTTTGGCCGTCTTTGTTTTTTGTTTTTTTTTTTTCGTCACTTAATTTGTGTAAATAATTTTGCTATTCAAGGGTATTTTCGACTTTTAGTAAGTTAAAACTTTGTAAGCCTCAGTCACTTTGTCCTTTTTTTTTTTTTTTCTTTTCTTTTTTTTTTTTTTTAATTGGAGTAGATAGTTTCTACTATCGCCCGGTCTCACACTCCACCCCCTTCTTTTGAATGAGTTTAGAGGTGATCACCTTGTTTCTTGTTTAGGAAGGGGTTCCCGGTTCATCCCCTTTCTCTGGTCTTGGTGTTAGTTCAGCTGGAAGCTCTTTGCAGTTACGGAGTATGGTGGCAATGTCTTTACATTCTGAGGGTACCGGGTTGGCAGTTTCCTGGTTGCTGCTTCCGACTGGTAGTTAGGAGCCCGAACTCTTGCGTAGCGTCTTGAGAGGCTGCTCTGATCAACAGTTGAATAATACCGGGGTTCTTGTAGTGCCATATCGCGCATGGACGGGCGTCCCTGCATGAACGTTCGGTGGGCAACCCCGAGGCCACATTATGTTGTAGGCCGCGCCAGTCTCCATCCTTCACAAGTTGCAAATGATTGACCGACTGATTCTATTCTAAGACCACTCCTTAACTGAATTACTATGGAAAAAAGCAAACATAATAACAAAACTAAACCAGCTCATTTGAAAACGCCCAAACCTGTCTGCATCTCTTTCACTAACATACGCGGCATCCGCACCAACTTCCCCAGCGTAGATTCTTTCCTCCATAATAACTCACCTGATATATTAGCCCTATGTGAAACTAATCTTAACCCTTCTATCCCCTCATCTGAGTTCTGCGTTCCTGGCTACCTTCCCCTCTTCAGGAAGGACTCCAATGTTCATATGCATGGGCTTGGTGTCTATGTCAGCAAACACCTTCCCTTAGCTAGGGTGTCATCTTTTGAATCCCCAGATCATTCTTTCATGTGCTTCCGCCTCTCACTTTTCAGCTCGATTAGCTATCTCTTCTTTCTGTACCGCTCTCCTTCCTCCCCTGACTGTTCGTTACTTGACATCATTTCTGACAATATTGACAAAGCCATTTCTACCCATCCCTCTGCCCATGTATTCGTGTTTGGTGACTTTAACGCCCACCACACCAAGTGGCTGAAGAATGCTGTCACTGACCCTGCTGGTGTCCACACCATGAACTTTTCAATCACCCAATCCCTTACGCAAGTAGTGGACTTCCCCACGCGTTTCTCCGACAACCCTAACGGAAGGAACTCACTTCTAGACCTCTGCTTCACTTCCATCCCAGACTCTTGCACTACCAGACAACTCTGCCCACTTGGAAACTCTGACCACACTGTAGTGTCCGTCAATATTTCACTCCACTCCCCGCCCGACCCATGAAACACAGATAAGTAGAATATCATACTGCTATCAAAGAGCAGACTGGGATTCGTTCCGAGACTTCCTCTGTGACATCCCTTGGAACAACGTCTTTAGTCTTCCCATCGAAGAATGTGCATCCGAGGTCTCCTCCTGGGTTAAGGCTGGCATTGATGCCTTCATCCCTGCTAGGAAATTCCAGCTTAAATCTCATTCGTCTCCATGGTTCTCACCCGCTTGTTCGGCTGCCATTGCCCACCGGAATCATTTCTTCCGACTTTATCGTAACTATGCGTTGGAACAAAACAGGCGCCTTTTCACTTCAGCTCGTAATAAGTGTAAAAGGGTACTTAACGAAGCTAAGATGTTGTTTGCTGCCAGAATGAAGCAATGCATAGCATGTTCTAAATTCGGCTCTAAAGACTACTAGCGACTCTGTAAAAGAGTACTTAACAAGAGCAAGTCCACAATACCCCCGCTATCAACAAATTTGAGGTCCTCACCTCCCCAGCAGATAAGGCTGAATGTTTTGCCCGCAGATTCTCGAACAATTCGAGTCTGGACTCATCTGGAGTTTTTACACCCGACTTCTCACCTAGAACCGAGGCACAACTGAATGATGTCCACATTACACCTTCGCTTGTCTCTAAGATTATCTTAAAACTTGACCCTCACAAAGCGAGCGGTGGTGACGGAATCCCAACCATAGTCTTAAAGAAATGTGCCCCTGAACTCTCCTCTATCCTTTCTAAGCTCTACAACCTCTGCCTATCTGCTTCCTGCTTTCCTGCCTGTTGGAAATCTTCCTCTATAGTTCCTATATTTAAAAACACTGGAGAACCCTCTGACCCTGCAAATTACCGCCCTATCAGCCTTCTTCCGATCTTTGGCAAAGTGTTCGAAGCCATTATCAACGCCGAGGTGGTTCAGCACCTCACAGCACACAGGCTCCTCTCGGACAAGCAATATGGTTTCCGCTTCACCAGGTCTACTGCTGATATGCTAACGACCATCACCGAGTACATATACCAGGCACTCGACAGGAATGGCGAAGCTCGAACCGTTGCATTGGATATATCTAAGGCGTTCGACAGAGTTTGGCATGCTGGCCTTCTATGTAAACTGCGGAGCTATGGTATAACTAGACATTTGTTTGAACTAATCCAGTCATTCCTCTCTAACCGCACAATGAAAGTGGTATTAAACGGACATGCCTCTCAGAACTACCATACAAACGCAGGTGTCCCCCAAGGCTCCATCTTAGGTCCTACACTCTTCCTGATATATATTAATGATCTCCCTGATTCCATAAGAACCCAAATAGGTTTGTACGCCGATGACACCACAGTTTACTCTCGCCTCCAACAAAAATCTGGTGTAGGCGTCAAAGCTAAACTTGCAACCGAGATTGAAAAAGACCTCCAATCCATATTGGACTGGGGTAAGAAATGGCTAGTAAATTTTAATGCTTCTAAAACGAAGCTACTATCAATTAACCATCATCGACAATCTCACCTACCTCCCATTAGCATGGACCAGGCTTGCCTCCCAGAGAGTAAAACTCTACGCCTCCTTGGTCTCACACTTTCAGCGGACCTCAAATGGAATGACTATATCGAATCCATTGCTAAATCCGCTGCTATGAAAGTCGGTTCTCTGTGTAGGGCCCGGAAGTTTTTTCCGTCTAAATCTATCCTGCACATTTACAAATCTACCATCCGCCCGTGCATTGAATACTGCTGCCATATCTGGTCGGGTGCCCCTGCTGTTCTCCTCGGGCTTCTCGATAAGGTTCAGAGGAGGGTCTGTAATGTGATAGATACCGACTTGGCAGACCGCCTGCAGTCTCTCTCCCACCGGCGAGACGTGGCTTCGCTGTGTCTCTTCTATAAATACTTTCACGGCTTCTGCTCCGATGAACTTAGATCACTGGTGCCCCATAAATACGAATTTGCACGAGATACTAGATTAGCAACTAAATCCCACCCTTTTACAGTGAAATCGATAAAATGCAGCCGTAACTTCTACTCCAACAGTTTCTTTCCTCGCACTTCCCGACTGTGGAATTCTCTTCCAAACGATTGCTTCCCCGACGGCTACAATCTCCAGGAGTTTAAATGTAAGGTCAATAGACACCTCCTAACACACTAACCTGCTCCCATTCTATCAAACACTCTTCCCATCTGCCCGACACTCAACCTCGCTATCCTTACTCATCTATCACCTTTCTCCTGACATTCCCTATGTCTATCCACTCCTTCTCTTTACCTTCCCCTATGTAGCCCCATGCGCAATAGTGGCAGTGGAATGCCTTGCTTGGGGTGAGATGATTAAAAAAAAAAAAAAAAAAAAAAAAAATTGAGGGATATTTTGAGGCCAAAGACAAATCATTCTTCAAAAAAGGCATGGAATTGTTAGAAAAGTGTTGGAATCAGTTTCCTTCTAGAGTGATATACCATGTTGATGAATAAAGTTGAATTTTGCCTACAAATTGTTGTTTTATTAGTTAGGCACAGGACTTATTTAGTGATGTGTTAAAACAATTAATCTATATGATAAAATGCACCGACATTGTATTCTTATGGACATATACACATTTAACAAGCTAAAAGAAAATTTTGAAAACCATTGTTAGTTTATAAATGTCCAATTTATATAAAAATATCTTTGTAATTATTTCTGTCCTGAGTTTACTTTTATTATTACAGTTTCCAGGTTCGGTATATTTTCTAAATTCCTTACAGTGATAGATTAACTATATACTCTCAGTTGTAAATAGACAGGCATGGCCAACCATTTAAATTCTGATTTTCTTTTTCCAATCTAACCACTATTATTTCAAACCTTTTATTTTATTTTTATCATTTTCTTCTAACTTGTCTTCTTCTCTTTCCTCTTATGTTTCCCCAAAATAATTCTGCATTAATTTCTTAACCAACCCTGTTATTTTAATGCACATTTCTATTCCAATCAGTCAGTCACTTAAGTGCCATATGTGATACACACTTGGGTGATCATGTCTTGAAAGAGACATTACTGACTGAACAGATGATTTTCCCACAGTACATTTGCTATTACTTTCTATGGTAGACTGGTTGCAAACCAAGGCTGTAGAACTCAGTGTGTTCTGCTATTTAATCCATAGCTGGAGGGAGAAGCATGGATTTATATTTTTCCAAAGGGTATTAGTGTGCAAGTGAATGCAATAAACTCAACTGGAATTCACTCAGCTCACCGATTTCTCATTCCGAGTCAATGTTCCCTACACCACAAGGCCCATCTATATTCCAATCACCTATTCTATTAATTATTTGACTCCAAGCAAGGCAAGTAAGCTACTAAGACACAAGTGTAAAATAATGTGAAAAAAAAACACTATTAAGGAGAGAGAACAATAAAAGAACAGGAATTAAGAAGAAAGAAGACATTGATTAACATTGGATTTAAAGATCAAAGTTGACTGGAAAGTAAGAATCTCAAAGATAGTTCTGCAAGTGAAAAGTGTGGGAGAAGAAACTGTTAGCATAGAACTTATGGTTGCTTCTAATCATTTCAACTCTAAAATAATGAAACCTCACCACCAATATAGTAAGCTTGAATTCGTAAAGTCTAGGTACCAAAGAGAAGAGCTCATCAAAAAGATTACCATGAGAATACTTATAGAAAAGTTACAGAAAAGTTCATTATAGCTGAGGGAAAAGGACTGAAACTGAGATGCCAGATCAAGACCTATAACATTGTAGATTCTTCTTTGAATTTTACCAAGAATTTCTATATATTTCTCAAAAGCTCCAGACTATAGGAGCTTGAAATGTTCACTGCATAGTTTTGTAAATATTTAAGATAGATTCTGGTGCGAAAAACTGCATAGCATAACACAGTGAACCAACTTTCATAACAGCAGATCCAACAATTGATTCAATATAATCTTTCCACTTCATGTCAGTAGTAAAATAAATTTAATTATATTTGTAATAAGTGAGACACTTTTTTTACCAATATCTGTTACAGTTCTTTTATATAATGTAGTTTTCAGATTTAAGAATGTAAAATATTGATGATAAATATCTATAATTTGATTCTTGTGTCAGACTTTATTTAATTTTATCAATATCAACACTTATATACACCCAACTATCATTACTTTTTCTGACCGCTTTCTTCTACTCAAAAAGTAACTTGATTTTGTCTTCCAT
The DNA here is from genome assembly GCA_037127315.1 of Ascarosepion bandense. Classification (NCBI taxonomy): domain Eukaryota; kingdom Metazoa; phylum Mollusca; class Cephalopoda; order Sepiida; family Sepiidae; genus Ascarosepion; species Ascarosepion bandense. Next base: position 5,887,458 of record JBBBDQ010000271.1, on the reverse strand, counting down.
AATTTGAATAGACAACACAAAGACTGTTTTTCAAATCAGTTTAGTTTGCTGATAAAATAGTAAAATTTATGTGCTACCAGAAAAAAAAAACATTCAAAAACTTTTTTCCATTCTAGTTAGTTGTGATTTTCACCCACTCTTGATATATTTTTTTTCACCATTTTTCCCCCTACATAACTGATGTGCTTTTTTTCTCTTGTTTGTTTTTGGTTAGGATTTACTCTGGCATTTTGTAAAATACCAGTTTTCTCTTGAATAATCCCAACTAATTATTCTTTATAAAACATGAATGGGTTTCACTGCTGTACAGAGCGGGCATGCTTACAGTGTGTACTTCCTGTGTAAAGGAAGTGAGCCTATCAATAAAAAGAGCAAGTATATTTTTAGTTTACCTGCATGGATATGTGTGCGTGTGTGGACACATTATTAAATACTTAAATATTGTTGAATATACAAGAATGTATTTTTTTCTCATGATTAATGTGTGTGTAGATTCACTATAGGCTGAACATATGGGGTGACCATTTGGATTTTATAGTAAGTTTTATACATTCTTTAGTTTAATTAAATCTTACCAAAATATGATAAAACTTATTTAACCCATTAGTGCATGATGTCTAATTTTTGAAAGAGAGGGTTTTATAAAATTTAAAATTTGCCAACTCTAGGGCTACTATTAGTCAGCAATGCAGATTAAGCAAATGAGCTAAGATTGTAAGGAAACCTTATTTAGTAATGGGTTAATTTACTTATTATTATAAAAAATATAACACCATTCAGGAAGAGAAAATCACTATTCAAAGTGAACTCATTAATAATTTTAAAAAAGTCATGCTTTTCATTTTTAGGCAGTTCTTCAAAATTCAGAAGGTGTGTGTGTGTGTGTGTGTGAGATATATATATATATATATATATATATATATATATATATAATGTATTGAGGCAGTAAATAATTTTCTAAACATATACTGTTAAATATAAGAGACAATGAATGTCTGTTATGTTTAATCATGAGTCGTTCTAAACATCGTATTTTGGCTTTAATTTCAGGTGAATTCTAAGTTTCCTATTTTTGGTAACTGTTATCGTTGCCTAGCAAAGTTTTATGTCAACACAAGATAAAATCGTTGCTGATCATGGATGTTTTATGTTAACATCCTTGTAACCTCTCTGAAGATGGCTCATGTGAGTTGAAAACTTAGAACCAACTTAATAAAAAATTATCCAAATGTTGGAGAATTTTTGTCTTTATTTTCACCTGAAATTAAAGCCAAAATACAATGTTTAGAATGGCTCATGACTAAACATAATAGACATTCGTTGTCTCTTATATTTAACAATATATCTATATATATATATATATATATTTTAGCTTAAAGCACAACAAATGAGACAGTTGTTTCCACTAAAGAGAGAATACAACCTTCAACCCTGCTGGAGAGAATATTTTCTTTAATGAGTTTCTTGATTATACAGACTGGTATGCCTAATTCACATAGTTTTTAAAAATTAAAAAAATAATGAGTGTCATCTCAAATATGTTTTCACAAAAAACAATGTTTTGCATAATAAGAAATTATGTTGAAATAAAAGCAAAATCCATTTTTTATATAATGCTTATGTAAAATTATGAAGTCTCATATAAGTCTCTTTATTCTCATCTTGACTTCGAAGAGTATTTACATCATAACTTTGTTACTTTAAATCAGTACCATTTTTATACATTTAAAAAAAAATTAAATAATGCTTATATATGTGTGTGTGCATACATACACACAAGTGTTGTTACATTTTTAAAGAAAATGTATAATCACTATCCTTATAAAGACACCAGTAATAATGCTTATTGATAAAGAGTTTATATTATATATTTATATATATATATATATATAAATAAAAAGAATTAATGGATTTTAATCCAACATCATTTTATCATATCATGATCATTTGATTGGATATATGTGTTTGAGTAGATATCTTTCTTTTAAACAGCAAAATTAATGTCCACTGGCCTAGGCATAGAAATGAGTAAATCCTGTTGTGATTCTTGTACTCGAAATGTTAACAAGGTAATTTAAGGAACTGTTTATTTTTAAATCTTATGTTATTTTTTTACTGTTAAAAAAGAGTATTTCTACTCAAACATGCCTTCCTACTAAAATAACATTGATAGAAAAATGTATATATTTTCAAAAATTCAATGTAAGATCAATGAACTTATCATCTTCAGTTTTCACTCTTTTCTGTTAAAATGCACTCCAAGATCAGATATTCTATAAACATGTTAAAATTATTAGATTTCATGTTCATGCTCCTGAAAAAAAAAACATTTATCATAAATTTGAAATTCTTACATTATTAGAGTTTTGTTGGAAGCATAACAAACTTTAAACTTAGAACCAGTTAAATTTTTATTTATATACATGTATACATACTAACATATACATATATGTACTGAATAAATAAAGAACAAGTAGAAAAATATATATGTACACATGAGCAGTTTCTGGCAGAAGTTCTGTTGACTTATAAATATGTTAGACTTCATAATTTTCGTATATATATATATATTACATACAAAAAAATTAAAATTTTCCAAAAGCATATAACCATTTCAATGAGTGACTCTAACACTCGTATTATCAGCAATCACAAATCATTACGGCAAAATATGATCATTTGTTTGAGTATATGTTAAACAGAAGTAAGGGTAGTAAAAACAAAATAAAAAAGACAAAAGGAGAGAAAGAAAGAAAACATGGAGAAAGAGGAAAAGGAGAAGCAGGAAGGTAAAAGCATGTCAGATTGACTGATGAAACAGAAAAGCTTCTAATTGGTGGTGGAAGTTGAAAAAGACGAGTCAGTTAATTGCTATACGTGATACATGCTTGGGCAATCATGTCTCAAAAGAGACATTACTGATTGGGCAGAAGATTTTTTCTACAAAAGGTTGACATTACTTTCTGCAGTAGACTGGTTGCCAATCAAGGCTATAGAACACAATCTGTCCTGCTATTCAGCCCATAGCTGGAGGGAGAAGTGATCGATTAATACCTTATAAAAGGTATTTGTGTATAAGTGAATACAACAAATTCAACTGGAATTTGAAGTCAGCTTTCTGATTTCTCATTCAGAACCGATATCCATTTGCCCACTACATATATATATATATATATATATATATATAGGGCATAAATAAATGGTGTCTACTCAAATATGATCATCCACTAAAAATAACTTTTAAAGTGATGTGGTCTTTTATCTATTACACCACCTGCAGATCCAAGCTTACAGCACTGAGTGATCACCCACCTAAGTACTCTATGCTCAATACTGCTTCTTGGACAGCGATTGAAGTTAAGCAATGTTTTAACATGTGATCGTAAGTGTAATATCACAGGTAATAATTGTTTGGCTGCATTCTGGTAAGAAACAAACTGTTGATGCTATAGAAAAAAATGTAAGCTGAATCAGTTAACTCACTGAAAAATCTGTATGAAAGAAAAATATCATTTTTATGTTAATTCCTTCAAATTATATGGTATCAACTCATTTTTGAATCACTGATAAAAAACAGCCAAAAAAAAAGGAAGCTCTTTATATAATTGTCAGGGTTGAGAAGAGTGTAACAGCTTTTTACTTTTATGACTGCCTGTTTAATATACAAGGGGTGCTAAAAAGCTCTTAATTCAACCTGCTTCCCATAATTGGTATATCAATTCCCAAACATCAGAATATTGATGTTGAGTAGTGGCTAAAAATGAGAACTTTTTCCGTACCACCTTGTTGGATAGTTATGGGAGAGTGATTTACCTAGGTTCTCACTTAATGGATTTCTTTTCTCTGCTGTTATGGTATATCAGGGACAAGATCTTTTGTCCAGATAACTAAAATAAAAATAAAAAGAGACAAAGTTCAGAGAGAACTTGATTCATGCTTTTTTTAAATGGCATCAAGAGGCAAATCAGCAGCCAAAGCCATAATTCAAATTTTGTTGATTACATTTTCCATCTAGGTAATCATTCTTTCATCCTCATACCTTTATTTTTCAATGATTTTACTCTAAGCAAGACAATAAAGCCACTAAGATGCAAGGGGTTATGTAGTGTTAGAAAATATTAGAAAAATATTAAGGAGAAAAACAATAAAAGAACAACAATTAAGGAAACATTATGTAAGTGTTGACATTGCATTTAAGTTTTTGAAGATCAAAGTTGACTGAAAAGAAAGAAGCAAGACAGGAGTTCCACAAGTAGCACAGAATTTTCAGTTATATCTGGCCATTTTAATTATAAAATCATGAGATCTTGTCACCAATCTCGTACTGCACTGAAATTCATAAAGTCAAGGTACCATAGAGAAAAGTTCATCAGAACAATTACCATGAAAGTATTTAGAGGAAAGGTACAGGGAGTTACATTATGGTGATGGGAAAATGACTGAAGCCAAGATGACAGGTCAAGACCAATGACATTGCAGATTCTTCTTTGGATTTTATGAATGATCTCTAAATATGTAGCAGGAGCACCAGGCCAGATGTGGCAGCAGTATTTAAAGCAAGGACAAGTGGTAGACTTGATTAAGCTATAATATTTGGATGTCTCAAAAAATATTTTAAAATTTTTTTGAAGTTTATATAATTTATACAGATGGTATCTTTCACTGCTCCTAGCTTTTCTGGAAGTTTTTGATTGCTGACACTTGGATTTTCTTCTACCTTGAATTTCAAGTATCATAATTGCCTACTGATGGTTGTCCACATTTGGGCTTTATGGTCTGATATTGTTTCAGTTCTTTCCACTTCCTAAATTCTATAAATAAGTTTGTTTGCTTCAAAGTACTGCCTTAAAATTGCCAGAATCTCAATATTTTGATCTACCATTGACCAATAAAAAGCACAGGTGAATAATTCTCATACATAAAATTACTATCCATGACCCCCGAGTGATGATGATTGTATAAAAATATTTTATAATATTCTGTAAATGTTTAACTCTTTCATTTTGTCTCTATGAATTGGATTTCAAAAATCAAGGCATTTTACAAGCATATGCTAATTTAAATTTGGTCCTAAATAAGGCTATATATTATGATGAATCATTTTTAACTAAAACTGACAATTCAGTAAGAAATAAACACTGTCTGCCAGTACCTTAGTGGGTGATAGATTGGAAACATCATCAGGTTCTGTAAGCTTGGATCTGCTGCTAGTGTAATGGCTCGGAATTGTTAATCAGAGATGAAAGTTCCATTTACTGAGAGATTGAAACCAAGGTAGTGTAGTCAGATGATATTCCTAATTAGAATATACATACACAGTCAACCGCAGACAGATCATCAGTATGATTAGACATCTAATTGCTTCTAGCCAGGATATATATATATATATATATATAAAAATAAATAAATGTATATAGTCATCCGCAGACAGATCTGTTTCGCTGTATCACAGCTCATCAGTACGGTTAGACATCCGATTGCTTTTTACTCAGGATTAAAACCCGACCGAATTGACATCAGTCAGCAATTCTACTTCTGAGCTATGGGCGCTCGGTAGATATATACACACACACGTATAAAGATGAGATAAAGAATAAATAGGAAATGTTTATCAATCTCTTTAATTAAAAAGCTTTTTTTAGGGAAGTGAATCATGTTAGATGAATAAGCATTTGTACTTTATCTTATCATCCTGTTCGGTGATAAATATCCGTAATTGACATATATTTGATCCTAATTATATATATATATATATATATATATATATATACACACACACTAGTTGGACCAGAAGACAGTAGATCAAAGAAAGTGCTCAATCCACAATCAAAACAAATGAACTGAATATCCAGAGCCAAGAATATGTCAAAGAAGAGGACATACACCACTTGTTTATTACCTAGGTTTTGACCAAGCTGAGACCAAGTAGCAAGTAAGTGGTGTATGTTCTGTTCTCTTATATATATAAGATCAGTCAGTTATGCTACCCTGGTTTTAACCTTTTCAGTTTTGTCTAGTGATCTATTTTGACTGATGGTTTAATGGTGGTGATAACTACAGATTGAGCCAAGAAGAAAAGTTGGCTATAGTATTATTTCCAGAATGACAAAAGCTACTAAATGAAATGTTTGAAATGATGTCCGGATGTAGACACATTAGAAAATATTTTCTAGGTTTGTACAAACCTGGATGAAAGAAATTCGAATAACTACTCCTCGTTTTTGAACTTCTGGTTAAAGACTTATAAAAGTGCTAACGAATCAGTCAAACGAATCCCCTGATGAAACCAAACAAATAAAAAACATGGTCATAGTATAACTGGCTGATCTTCCCTACCTAAATATCTAAAAGCTCTACATGTTGAAACTTCACCTTTCTTCAAACATGTATTGAGCACTTCTAACTATTTTCTGGTCTAATTTAATTTAAATTCTACTTATAAGTGTTCAGTGTATATACACACACACACAAGAAATTCATACATATTTATAAAAAAAAAAAAAAAACTATAAAAATTTCCAGAAATAAAATCAACACCAAACATTCCAACATTTTGATTTTAAGAATAAATTTTAATTTTACAGGTAAATTTTGTTGTTTATTGGCATATATTTGTACATGTGCTAAAATCTAGATTAAAACACATGCATGCACACACATATATGCAACTAGATGCCGACAAGCCAAAATTTATTGCATCATTGAAGCTGGTTAAGATGTAAAAAAAGAATAACTTATCTTTTCGCTATCCCTTCCTTCTCTCCATTCCTGTTCATGCCTCCCCGCCAGGCATCCACCCACGTGTATTTACCCCACCTACCTCAACACATGAACCGGAAACTAGTAACATATTTTAAAAGAAATGAAAAAAAAAAAAGAGTACTTGGAAAATGAAGAAAAGAATTTTTTTTCTTTGTCTTCTACCCTCAACAACCCACTAAAAGGATTCAAGACTTCACCCTCTTGCTCCTCCCAAACCTGTAAACAACAACTCAGAAATTTGAAACTTACTTCAAAGATAGATTGCTTTGTTTCTAAATGCCCGTTTGGTCTGTGGTATATAGAACAATGTTTGGTTCTCCCAGAAGCAAGGAACTATGACTTCTGGGTAGATACCCAACATTCTGTACAGTTTAAGATTGAAATTCAAATCTTTTTAAGTTACTTTTTTCTTTTTTTAGCATTCAGCATTTTGACCAAATTTTAAGCAGTCACACAAAAAAAGGCAAATATAATAAAAATTAGAAAATATCCACTTTGGCAAAATGAGTTTATTTTATACTGTATTCAAGAGTCAACCATTTCTACAAGATTAAAGTAACTCCAATAATAATGCAGTATTGATAACAGATATGGAAAGGAAACCTACAAGAATCCTAGAAGATAGTGAAGAAAAGCAAGATAAAAGAAATAAACATAAATTTCAAGAATACAATGAATGGTGGCAGCAAAAAGAACAGTCCAACATCCAAATTGCAAATTCGAGATATCAAAATCAAGTACAAGAATTTAAATATCCGAGGCAAGAAGGATGGATGAAAACAATGCATAACCTACTAAGTGAGCTTGAGTAAATGGATGGCAGAACATCTTTTTGGAGAAATAACAAAGTACAAGTTTATTAAGAGCTTCAATAGACAGGATATTTTGGAGAGCCATGATCACCTATCTTCTAAAGGGACATGGCACATAGAAGAACCTTCAAAGATTCACTAAAAATGAGCAAACATGATAAAAAAAAGTCCCCAAAACTTAATTAAAGCAAAGTTTTATCATCAAAATCTTTTTTATTAAGAAGAAAGATCAAAAGATATTGATGTAAAAATTATTTTTTAATCCTTTTTAGAATTTTCAAAACATTGATAAGAAAAGCTTTTAATTTCTTTTATGAATGGAATATATTAAGTGCACTATTGTCTTAAGAAAAACAAGTTTTGATAAATAATTTTCTAAAATTTTAATTAGAATAATTTATAGAGTTTTAAATTTTTTTAAATTCTGTATTCTGTTTTTAGTGGCCCAGTGATATTGTTGTAAATAAAACTATATTTATTGATCATAAATTAAAAAATCTTAATAAATTCAGTGATTCCTAGTATTTTAAAGACAGTTATGAATTTTTCTTGTGTGCATAAAAGTGCCTATTTTTGTCAAAATGGATGTCTACACACAACATTATGAGAAAATAAGAGCAGTAACTGCAGTAAATTTAAAATTTATTGATAATTTTCTGACATTTCCTCAATATGTGTCTTTGTAAGTAAGACTATAAAAGCCAAAACACTTAAAATTCAATAAAATATTAGAATCCTTAAAATAATAAATAATGGGTAGTTAAAAATTATTTGAAAAGGACATTTACATTGTATTTGTAATGTAATTTTATTAAAATTATTTCCCCCTTATATAAATCTTGCAAACATTCTTTCAAATGCATGTCTTCATCTTTTAATTTGTGCCTCACAATATTTTCACTGACTGACTAATTCTTTAACCTTCATTAGGGGAATTTTTCTACTGTCTTTATGATAATGTTATAGTTTATATCTTTTATTTTAGCCTTTGTACATATTACTTTTTTTTTCAATATTATCCTGGGTAGGACAATAAACTACATCCAACAGCAAGGTCTCTGATCAGGTGATTGGAGGTTTTGAGGAGTATGGAACCACCTCTTAATCGCTGTTGTTCCAAGGTCTACCCTGAACCAAATTGGTAGCCCTTGTCAGGGTTCCAGCTATGGGCAAATAGTGCCTCCCAAAAAATAATAAAAACAAACTGTCCTAAATCTGAGGCTAACCTGCTTAGGCTGGATAAGAGCTTTGGACAGCAACTTGTCTAAGAGAAGGAAAGTATGGAAATAAAAGCCTCTACACCTACTCTGTGAAGAAAAGGGTAGGCTGAACTCTCTAGCCTTGGTGGGTAATTTTTGTAGAAAAGGTATCGCAATAAAAACACCCAGTTTCCAGTCTCCTAAATTGGTTGGTGTTAGTAAGAGCATACAGCTATAAAATTTGCTCCAATATTTCATGATGGTTTAATTATATATGAGAGTTGGACCATGTAAAACATGGACCCAGCTTATCAAAGACGATTGAAGGAAGTTGAGATTACAGCCAAGCCTTACAAAAAATCAGGCAGCCTGGAAAAGAGCCATTAAGAAACCCCATCCAACCCATGCTAGCATGAAAATGGATGTTAAATAATGATGATGATGATTTCACTCAAAAGAAACAAAAATTTACGTTCCAATTTCTAACAGGTTATAAAGTTGTTTCCTTTTTTTTTTTTTTTTTAAATTGTATGATTTCTAAACCTTATTCAGAGAAACTGTTATGGTTATTTGTGAATGTAGTCATAAGAAATTGTAGAGGGTAGGATTTACCCCACCTGATTTGCCAAGACATAGGTAAGTGTTGTACTATAAAATAGGGAACACTATTTTTCTCTTTCTCCTTTCAACCAAGCATGCGGTAGGTAGAAACACTAACATGGAATTTGTTTTCACTAGGGACAAAATTTTTCTACATAGATACACACACATTTCTTAATAGCTAAATTTGTTTGTTTTTTTTCCCTAATTTTGGCTGTTTACACACTAATATATTTTTTCTTTTTTGTGTTTTTTTTTTATTATTATTATTCAACTGTAGTTAGAATCATCGAGTCGATGTGAAAGATCTTTTCTTTAGCTGTATGACTTGGTGCAAATGAGGAAGAAGACTTTCAAACTAAACAAATTCAAAATTTCCAAAAGAAATAAATTTTAATACCTGGAGAAATTTTGCCGAGATAAAAAACATATCTCACAAAAGAAGAGAAAAAGAAAATTATATTGATGTATACAAATATATAAAAAAAAGTAACAAAATATTTGTGAACTTAGCCATAGTGTGGATCTTCACATGGTTTGCTTGAGCAGAAGGTTGAATCTCATGTTATCACTGCTAAACCCCAGTGCAAAAGAGAGAGAGAGAGTGAATTCTTTTAGTTTTGAATAGAATGTGATCTAGCAGGTATCCTGATTTGTATGTACAGTGTGTACAAAATCTTGAAAATGTTGAGAGACTTAAATTTGAGAAGACTTCCTTGGTAGAGTTAAGTCTGTCTATATATGGTCAAACACCACCAGAGAAGAAAAGAAATATATTCCGTCTCTGTTGAAATCTGTAGACAAAAGAGAAAGAAAGTAGAAACTTTGTACTCTTTTCTTTTCAACTACTTTTTAGCAATACCATCTAGTGGTCATTAACAGAAGTTTAACAGACAAGTGAGGTAATCCCACAAAATGTAAATCAATTCCCCTCGATTGAACTCATTATATTATCTATAAACCATATCATTTGCTTGTTTTTTGAGGGAAGGGCAGGGTCTTCATTAAAAATATAAATTCTTGCTATGAATTTTTGTAACATTATTTTGTTGTAAAAATGGAATTCCTGAAATTTTGTATTTTTGTATGAGTTCAAGTTCGAACAAACTGAAGCTGTAAGGAAGCTGAAATAGTTATTCTACACTTGCTGTTAATGAAAGAAAAGGAAATTTTTTATTTCAAAACTTTTGCAAGTCAAGTTTAGAAAACCAGGTGATGGTCAGAATCAATCAGTCAATGATGATTTCTCAGTTCTGATAGAAAATTATCCTAAAAACTTCCTGATGAAATTTGATGAAAGAATTAGAAGATTCAAATGATTTAAAAGTGAATGTTGTTACCTCTCCAGAAGGGTTTTGTTTGTTTAATATTTTAAATGCATGGAGACTTTCACTAAATGAAGAACAGTCATGGTTATAAAGGTTTTAATATTGTAGTTTTGGAGTTTAAACCAGAAACACACACACAAAAAAAAAAATTTAGAATAGAGTTAATGATTCTAAGCAAGGCAATAAAGCCACTAGGATGCAAGAGGGTTACTGAGTGTTAAAGAAAAACTACTATTAAAGAAAGAGAACAATAAAAGAACAAGAATTAAGAAAACAAAAGTTAATGGTCTACATTGCATTTCAATATTTGAAAATCAAAGTTAACTGTGAAATAAGAAGCTGGAAGAGAGTTCCACAAAGTGCAAGAGAAAAAAAACTTAGTATATAATTTATGGTTATATCTTACCAGTTCAAGTGTAAAGTGATGAGTCCTTGCCATCAATCTAGTACTGCACTTAAATTTTTGAAGTTTATATAACTAGACTCCATTGTAGACTAGACTTATCAAAAAGTTGACATAAATACTTTATTTAAATAGTTACAAAAATCTAAATTGTAATGAATATTCATATGTTTAATCATCAGTTTTAGTATTATGGATATTATTTTGATATATCAGCAATTTAGGTGGCCCTGCGATTAAGTACTAAAAGGATTTTGTTTTCATTAGAAAACAATTTATTATTATCACAAGGAAAAACTTTCTTCAAAAGGTTTGTGTTGAAAGTTTCTTGACCTAACTCACTTCCCCAAATCAGAATTTCAGTCACCAAATATCAAAATATGATTTTGAAAACTGGGGGATCAGGTTGATAATTTTTAAATATTTTGTTGTATAGTGAAGAGAAATAATTTCAAAGGAAATAATTGTATGTAATCAATGTGTGTTGGTAAAAAGAATAGCTTATTTGTGAAAGAGGTAAATGCAAATAGACTGAGTGTATTTATTTAGGGATAGAATGCTAAATTGTTATGAAATAATTTTTTCATGTATAGTTTTTTTTATGTAATATACAGTATAAGCCAAAAGTTTGTACCCACCCTCTAGATTTAATTATAAGTAAATTTCATACTATCTTTAGTTTAATTAACTCCTACTAAGCTAGGTTGCAAGAACTATTTAACCTATTAGTGCATGGTGTTCAAAGGACACATGGCCCAGTAAATATAGGTGTTGGTTAATTGCAGTGACTTGACCCAAAGAGTTGTGAGTTCAGTACCTGGCTACAGCAGGGGTGAACAAATAACTTAGAGAGTTGAGTTAAAGGGAGAGAACTACATGGCATCTGGAAGTGGTGTCACACATGAAACGAGAACAATCTACCCCAGTGATTGAAATAAAGTGTTCAGTTCAAAATTCATAGCAGCCAAAGAAGACCAAAGCATACAATGGCCAAAACATTGTAAACATGGTAATAAAGATGAGGACAACACTTCAAACAATGTAAATAATGTAGATGTTTAGCTAAAATTTAAAATTTGTTGGCATTAAGATTACAAACAGTCAACATGGTAGATTATACAAAAAAAGACCTGACATTTTAAGGAAACTTGATTCAGTAATGGGTTAATCTAATAATTGCCCCAGATTTTTAGCCTATAATGTATATTTTGAAATTATGATTTAGAAATTTCAATTTCATGTTATGTTTTTATTCTATTTCAGGAAAGAAGTCTATGATTATTATCCAAATAAATTTGTTCAAATGGATGAAAAACGTTTCAGAATCTTCAATACACTTTTTGAACTCCCAGGTAAACAATTTATCTTCTTGATCCTTTAAAAAATATTTATTTTTTACCCGTAATGTAAGAAAAAAATATGATGGAAATCTTTGAGCAACTATGTGATTCTTCTTCTTCATGTGACATGTCCCTTAAGCATGTAGGTGATCATGGACTTCCACTTGGCTCTGTCTCTTGTCACTCTTAATATTTTTCCCCTTGGTATCTCTCCCAAACCCTGCTTCACCATCCATTTGCTCAGGCCAATCAATTATGTCTTGCATTGCTTTCTTCTGCCTCTCTTTTCTTCTATCTGTCCTGTGAGTATTAAATTCTCCAGACTCTCTTTCCACATTAACTATCCCAGGAACCTCAGCTGTCTCTTCCTGATGTTAAGTATGTTATTTCTCATTTGCATCCTCTTCAACACCTCATCATTGCTCACATGCTCTGTCGATGGTATTTTCTGCATCATTCTGCAGAACCACATTTCTGCTGCTTCAAGCTTCTCCTTCATCCTTAATGAGATTGTCCAACAGTCACTTTTGTACAGAAGGACAGATATCACATCGCAATCTAGTATGATTACATTGGTTAAATTTTCTGCATGAGGAACCTGGCATTTTTATCTGTACAATTGTCACGTGTAACAAAGAATACTGCTTTTTAAATCTTTTAAAATAAAAATATCACTACCAAAAAAGCAAGCATAAAAGAAATGAAAAGAAAAACATTAATAATCTGATCCCCCTTATTGTGTTAGTAAGTCAGTCAGGTAAGTGCCAAACATGATACATGCTTAGGCAATCTTGAAAGAGACATGACTGACTGGGCAGAAGATTTTCCCACAGTAAGCTGCCATTATTTTCTGTAGTAGACTGGTTGCCAACCAATGATATAGAACCCAATCTACCCTGCTATTTAATCCATAGCTGCAGGGAAGGGATGGATTAATACCTTTCCCAAGGATAGTAGCACGTAAGTGAATGCAATGGATTCAACTGGAATTTGAACTCAGCTCTCCAATTTCTCATTCTGAACTGATATCCACTGCAGCTTAATTCCCATATTTACATATCTTATCTATCAGATCTCATAGACTGGTGCTACAGAGTTACAAAAAAAGAACTGTATCAAATAATGAAAACCAAATCACTTGAGGACTTTCAACAACAACTATTAAGAATAGCATATATAATTCAGAGAAAATAAAAACATAATAAAGATGTTGGCCTTTCACACTATTTTAAGCAAAAGGTTAAGCAGGCAGAGCAATATCAATGAACTTGAGAAACCTATTTTCCTGAAAAGCTGTTTTAAGAGAATGATTTTATAAATTTCATCTGAAAGTAATGCTGTTTGGTCAGTGTGTGTCAAATGGTTCCTAATAAGGAAATGGTTAAGCTCATCATTACTATTACCATTGATTATTTGTCTCAAATAATACCACCTGTTAATGACAGAATAACTCGTTACTACAAAGGGAAAGCAGGCTGCATAAATGTATAAAGTTACTTCTGGCTGACTTTACCTGTAGCTTCAATATAATCAATTACAAAAAAGCTCATGTTCTAAAAAAGGTATGTTGATATTAAATTCCAATCTTAAGTACCAAATGATGAAGTCATAATCTGGAAATTTATCTGCAATTTTTGCTTTGAAAATAATTTTTGACTTCAAAAATCTGTCCTTCATTGACAGACCTCACTCTTCATTCCTACTCTTTTATGAATATATCAAAATTAATACAAACATGCTGTATATAAAATGTACCTTAGAAAAAGTTGTTTTTTTTTCCCCCCAAAGAAAGATGCTTTTCCTAAGGTACATTTTATATACAGCATGTTTTAAAAAGCATTAATTTTGAAATATTCGTAAAGGAGTAGGAAAGCAAGAGTGAGGTCTGTCAATGAAGGACAGTTGTAGGTTTATTGAAACTGAAAATGTAATCTAAAATAAAACAGAGCTCTGTTCATAAAAATCTGTAAGGAATTGAAAACCAAGTTTCATTGTATGCAAATCATCCATAAGCTCATTTCTTTTTACATTCCTTTCAAGAAATACTTTTTCGTACTTTCAATATAAAAGTGAAATTCATAGACTTAAAAAGAATTTTACAATTCCTCGATTTACTGAAGGTTTGCAAAATTTAAATTGAATATTATGTGAAATTCTTAGAAAAAAAATGTGCATGCACACACACAGAGTATTTTTTCATTTTTCTTCTGTTGCTTTTTTGCAACTCATAGATCCTCAAAATTTATGATAATGATTTTACAGAGAAATATAAATGCTATTACAACTCATACTACTAGCTGACGTAAGCGAAGATGGAGATATGATAGGAGAAAAGTAAAAAGTGAATGTCATATGGTTAGATTTCAATTCTTGTAGCTGGTTAATCTTTGTAGCCAAATTAAGAGGGTTAAATAGCAGGACAGATTGTGCTGTATAGCCTTGTTTGGTAACCAGTCTATCACAGAAAGCAATGGCAATCTAGGAAAATCTTCTGTCGTCAGTCAGTCATGTCTCTTTCAAGACATGATTGCCCAAGTGTGTTTTACGTATAGTAATTAACTGACTGATTACAATTGAATAATGAATAACAATAAGAATGTAATGTTGAAGAAATTCAAACTTAAAACTATGACATCATGATTGACAGGAAAAAGATTTAAGATATTCAACAAAGTAAGAATTGTTAAAATAGAAATAAATGTTTTGAGCTACTAATCAGTTTTTCCTTTCATTTTTCTAGCATTATTACATCAGTGTGATATTGCTTAAATATAGCATATCATTTGTCTCTTTAGTTTTTCCTGTCAAAAGGTAGAGGGCCCCCTCAGGAGATGACAGAGATTACTTTTTGGTGAGCCTCAAATCTTAAAAGTTAAAATGTTTCCCTAAGGCTTAGCATAAAAAAAGATGTACTCTTTTTGTAAAGAATTGCTTCAGACTTATTTGTCAGTGACTAATTTTTTACTCTTCATTCTAATAAAACTGAAGAATTTAAATGAATTCCTCTTAAAATATGACTGCAATGCTCAATTTTGGTGTATCTGAAGAAGTGACTGTTATTGTATAAACAGTTTTTTTTCTTTTTAAACAGGAAAAATTCAAGAAAAAATCTTCCTCATCTCTTTTTGGCTTTGGCTTAATTTTCTCTCTTTGTTTTTTTTTTTATAACCTCTTCAAGTTACACCTGACTGTAATTTTGCAATATTGAAACTTCTTTATTCTCAGTCCACATGATAATGAAAAAATATAGGCTAGCTTCCCTTGGATCTACTTATTATTAAAACAGTCCATGATCTGGTGTTAATGAGATAGGCCCAAATTTAGAGTTAGACTGGATAGCAACCTCCACACTATGAAACATATTCTGGCTAGCTCCAGAGAAAGCCTTCAAAACCAGTGAATGAAATGAACATGTAAGGCCTACTTCAAGATTAGGCAATGTCAGCAAAAATAAACCTGACTAATGCAAGACAAGCAACAGTTAGAAAAAGATATGACAACAACAGATAAGTGTTACAACTAATTTCAAACAGATATATGTATTTAGTTTTCAGACCCTCATCACTTTAACTGCTAAAAAAATACATTTTTAGCAAATCTCTTTTGTCCTTATTAAATGATGTATTTCTGATATAAAATGTATTTTTAAACTGTATAGTCATCTCATTTTTGTTCATCTGTCACAACTCATATGGTAGAGGTGGGGTTACTAAATTTTCCACAAAGTTTTTTATGCATTGTTGGTTGATGTTATTGCAAAACTGTTCATATGTTTAAATACAGAATATTTACCTCATTTCACTTTGTTTGCCATCAAGCATTTTTTTCCATTAAGGATCACCCAGTACAAGGCACAAGGACCATTCAAGGTAGGTGGGTATGATAAGAGGTAGTTTATATGGATAGGTAGTTTATGTATAATTGAACAAACATGTAAGAGCTATTTCAAGAGCAAACATGATTAATGCAACTTTCAAAGAAGATATGACAACAACACATAAGTGTTAGAATTAATTTCAAACATATGTATTTGGATTTTAGGTCAATATCTTGACATTAACTGCCAAAAGAATATGTTTGTAGCAACTCTTTTGTTCTTATTACATGATATATTTCTGATATAAAATGTATTTTTAAAATGTATAATTGTCTCATCTTTTTTTCATCTGCCATTACTCATATTAGGGGGGATACTAAATTTTCCATAATAATTACTGAGCTTAATCTTGCACAAAACCTCGAAGAATACAAAAAAAAAAAAAAAAAGAAAGAAAGGAAACAACTTTTAGCATACCAATAATTATTGCAGACATTATGTAATTCTCGGATTCTCCTTGTTAGTTATGCCACATATTAATATCGAACATCTTTTTAAAAAAAGGGGGGGGGGGTTGTTGTCTCCAGTGAAAAGAACGTTGCATCATCATCTTTAGACAACATAAACATTCTCAGTTAAAAGAAACAAAAACAAAAACAGACGGTGATTTTTCAGTTTTTAATTAATAAACAACCAATTTCTATTTGTTGTTTTACCAAATGATTTTATTCTAATTTAATCAGATTCATTGTTTTGTCTGATATTCATTTTAATCTTGCATGTCTTTCTCATTTTTTTTCTCATTACAAAAATGGTCTGTACGACTCTAGCAAGTACCTGACTTCTCCTATAATCCTTGACCTTTACAAGAGCCAGATCAGACCTAAAAATTGTGTACTACTGTCATATTTAGCCAGGAGCTGCCTAATCCACTTTCTAGATTATTCTTCTCATCAGACTCCATGCACATTAATAAATCTGCTATTCTTCCGTGCAGTGAATATTACTGCCATATCTGAGCTGGTGCTCCTACTATATATTTTGAGATTCTTGAAAAAATTAAGAGGGTTTATTACGTAATCAATCCTGACCTGGCATCTCAACAATGTGACATGGTTTCACCTCTGTCTTTTCAACAAATATTTTCATTGCAATTTTTCTGATGAGCTTTTCTCTTTAGTGATTTGACTGCATGAATTTAAGTGTGCTACTAGTTTAACAACTAAGTTTTACCTTTTACTACTGAACTAGCTAGAGACAAACATCAGTTCTCTTTGAATATTCTCACACATCTGGATGTACATTGTGGTGCAGTGGATATCAACTCAGAACGACAAATTGGGGAGCCAAGTTTGAATTTCAGTTGAATTCCTTGCATTTACAAATACCCTTTGGAAAGGTATTAATCCATCTCTTCCCTCCAGTTATGGGTTAAATAACAGGACAGATTGGGTTCTATAGCCTTGGCTGGCAATCAGTCTACCACAGAAAACAATGGCAACCTACTGCTGGATAATCTTCTGCCCAGTCAGTCATGTCTCTTTAGAGACCTGATCGCCCAAGGCATGTGTGGCAACTGATTGACTGACTAATTTGACAACTAAGTTTCACCCTTTTACTATTGAACTAGCTAGATACAAACATCAGTTCTCTTTGAATATTCTCACACATCTCACCTGTAGAACTTACTTCCATTTTCTTGCTTCCCTACCGCGTAAAATCTTCAAAATATTTAAATGCAAATTATATTTTCTGTCTTCTTGAAGTATGTTCTTTTATTGTTCTTCTCCTCACTAAATTTTCTCATTCTCTTCCACTTCCTGTCAACACCCTGCATCCTAGTGGTATTACCACCTTGCTGGGAGTGAAATGATTAAAATGTTTTTTTTTAATTATTTAGGAGAACATTGTTTATTTAATAAATGCATCGATTAATACATAGTCAACCCTTTTAGCACATTCACTCTGTCAGGTATAAAAGTTACTTTCTCTAAAATCTTTGACTGGGGAATTTAAGAAAAGTTGAATGTAAGAAATTCAAGAAATTTGTCATGGGAAGCAGCTTTTCAACCAGCTTTCTTATACAATGATCTGTCTAATGAGGCCCATGTTTAATAGGAGTCATGTTCAGTGAATGATATAACTTGAACCCTATTTTTCTCTAGTCTTGCTTGGGTCACTTTTGAAGCAGGGCATGAAATAACATCTTGCATTAAATATGCAGTGTCCTTGGTCATCTGATGAGTGGAAAAGATGAGAAGTTCTTTCTGAAGGATCAAAATGTATTTTGCAGTGTTAATGTTGCCAGTGCATTCTAGCAAGGCCAAGCAATCAGTACTCTAAACCACTCCCCACTCTGTTTGACAATTGATTGCAAGTGCTTCTTGGAAAACTTGTGACTGGGCTTTTACTTGACTTAGATATGTCCACTAACAGACAATCGGAAAGATAGAATACTGAGGATACCATAGGCTGAACATGTTAGCAACAAGGTTTTAGACAGGATGGAAACAAAAGGAAGCATATATAATATTAGGAAAAATCAGCTGAAGATTCTGGGATATGTAATGAGGAAGGAGATGTTAAAGAATCTGATAGTCACAGGACGGAGAGAAAGAAAGATAGACGGGAAAAGCAATACATGACATACTTGATGAGCTTTAGCAAGTGGATAGCAGAGCAGGGTTTGGGAGGGGTAACAAGTGAAAGGGCATTAAGAGTTACAAGGGATGGGGAGATGTGGAAAGCTATGATTGCCTGAAGAGACATGGCACCTACAAGAAGACACCCAGTAGAGTGTGGAATTTTCACCCACCCATGTTAAGTGTTTCTACTGTAGTTTCCATAGCAAGGAGGTTTTTATAAGGTAGTGTGGAATTCAGCATTGTCCTTCTTCTCGACTATTTGCCAACCAAAGAGCATCTATTTTGCCTTGCTATTTATTCTAATTAGAGGGGAGAAAAGATATTCATATTTTTTCAAAGATATTGGTGAAAAAATAGTCTCAGCTCAAATTTGAACACGTGCACACACAAAACACACACACACACATATATGTGTGTATGTTTGTGTTTATATGTGTATGTATATATATATATATATATATATATATATTCCATTTATAAATGAGTTATTACGTTCTACTATATAATTTAATATATTAATATAATTAATATATTAAAGTTCTACAATATAATTGTATTGAACACTTTAATACAAATGTGCGCTGATCTAATTTTATAATGATCAAAAACTAAGTAATTAATCATATATATATATATATATAACTTTAATGGGTAAGTGGCTGTGTGGTTATAATGTTCACTTTTTGAGGCCCAGGTTCAGATCTCCTCATAGTCAATTTGTCGGAAAGGTGAATTCTTGATGTTATCGGTCAATATACAGCACCTTTGGAAAATGCCTGAAAACCATACTACAAGTTGACCCAAGTCTTGTGAGTGAGATTGGGTAGATAGAACCCTTTGAGAGCTATCAATTGTTGTGCTAGCATGAGTCACAAGTCATCATGACTGTGGGTCTCAGTGCCCCGGCCTTGTTCAGAATGTTGTTCACACTAGATAATGTTCTCTCTCCCAGAAACTGTAAACTAAGGTCTGCTCAGCATAGCTACAGTATAAACCACAGGTAGTTTCTGTGGGTATTGAGAAAGCACAAATGTGCCTGAGCAAGCATCAACAACGAGGATTAGCTAGCCACCCTACTAGACAGGTATCTTTGGATATGAGTGCCTAGCCATACATACATATATATATATATATATATATATAAAAACACACACAATCTCCTTATAACTGTTATTTTAGTGTATATACATGTTTGAGTAGATTTTTTTTTTCGAACAGTTATATGAATGTCCACTTGCTTAGATATAAAATGTATTACTTAAAATAATCAATATAAATTACCTTAAAAATTTACACATCTTACAAAGAGGAAAGGTAAATATTTTAGATATTTTTTTGTAGGGAAAAGTTGCATCATCAATAATAATGCTGACAAATATAATTTGTACTTGTTTTGTGTGTGTGTACATAGACATTCCAAACTAATATGATAAATATGTTTCTTTACTGAACAAACTATATCTCTATATTTTGATGCAGTATGTATACAATAAACACATACATACACACACACACGCATATATACCTATATACACAAACATACACTAAAATAGGAGTTAAATGACATTACTTATCTAACTTTTTGTAGATGCCAGTGAAAAATTAGAATAAAAAAACAAACACCAAATTTCATTTGTCTCAAGTTCTTTGAAACGATAAAAAGTTAATGACCAACAAGTAGAAACTTTGTGGAAAACTTATTCTTTAATTTCCTTACAGTCTCTGATTGTTTCCAGAAGTGCCTGGTAACTTCTTGAATTCTTTTGTCTGTGGATGAAACATACACACACATTTTTAGTTTGTACATAAACATAATATGCCTTTTAAGACTGAATGGCAGTTGACAGAAATTACATTGAAATCCAAACAGAAATCTAAAGGTGCATAAGAATAGGAAAACATAACTTTTAGCAACTAAGCAAAGTATTAAGAGATAGGAAAATGTCTTTAGGAATAAATAAGTGTCAAACTTCTATACAGTGTCTAATCTCTTATATGGCATTAAATGATGGATAATCTCCTCACAGATGAAAAAAAGATTGAAGTGACAGATGTTTGTACAGAAGAGTATAGAGAATACCATTGTAATGATGTTCTTACCATTAACAAGAAAATAACATGGAAGTGACAAAAAACAAATGGAAGTTTAGATAAGTAAAATGGTTTTTGTTTTCTTTAATTTATAAGGTTTCATTGTTTGCTCATTCTGGGGTATCATATATCAGTCATGGGAGATTAAGAGAATTCATTCAGGGTATAACACATGGTAGTAGTCATGATAACCACATGGAGAAAATCAACACGTATATGTTGATGAGTGAGAGAAAATTATGAGGGAAAATATTCCATGAATTATCAAATTTTGGTCGGCTGGACTTAGTTTGTACTGCTGCTGATTTCCTTGCTGGCAGAAGGCATCATTGTTGATGGAAGTGACTTGGTGTTGCTACTGATGGCCTGATTAAGCTTGCCTATCATGGGGATCCAACATTGATACCAGCCTGGTCATGTCTGTCTTCATGGGTTAAAATAGCATTGGCTTAAAAATTGCTACTGCAAAAACTGCATGGACCTTTCGCTGACTGACCAGAAAAGATGTTTCATAGCCCTGGTAATTTGGGGCATTATCTGGAGGTAGGTGCATGGAGCTGAATAAAATTAAGGTCTGTTTTTGTTATATATGCTGTGAATCTTGAATTTTTGAGTTGAAGAATTTGAGTTCTGACAGTTTATGGTACTATGGATGGAACATGAGGGTAATGAGGTTTTAAGGAAAACAAGAATTACAAAGAAACTCATACTTAAAATCAGAAAGAGATGGCTGAATTTTCTGGAACACATAATGAGGAAAGAAGGCTCGGAGAATATAGAGAAGATAAGAAGCAAGTCACTTCTTTCTTGAAGAATTTATGAATGGGATAAACAGTGATTAAGTCAAAAATTACTTAAAATTACAAAAAACCATGATCATGATCACTGACATCCTAAAAAGATATGACATCTGAAAGATTATGGTCTGGTTTATGTAGTGATATCAGTGTCAGCCAATATTTTGTAAAATGAAAACATCTGATGGATGTTACAGAAATTGTCTTGACAATTATTGCCTAGATGATTATCAGCTAAGTGAAGTGGATCTCACATGAAACATGTCTGATGTCCCCTGAAATGGAATGTCACTGAGTGGAACAAGACTTTGTGTTCTTGAGAAATTACTTTTCTTAGACAAAGATGACAAGATAAAGAATGATTTCTCTATAAAACAGTAGTTTCAGGAAGCAACAGAGAGAGATATTCACAGTAAATAAACAGAAAGGAAGGTGAGAGCACCTTACCTCAACATGAAAAGGAAGATTTGCCTGTTAGTCTGTTTGCCTCCATTTCATCTCTGCCTTATTCATCTTCAACCAAAGGTTACGACCTGATAAAATTTGCTTATTACTACAATTGGTTCATGGATTTATTTCATTGGCAATGATCTGACCAAAGAATTATTTTTTTAAAACTTCAACTGCAGAAGGTTGCACTCTGCAGGTAGGCCTTGTTAGTCTGTCTCAGTAGTAATGTGACATTTATTCTGTTACTTCTTTTGTTTGGTTACAAGTTTTGGAGATTAGACTAATCATCTTGTATGCAGTAGAACCTTATCATCAGCCAAATAAGTTCCAAAATCTTTTGCCCAACTCTTGAAGTTGATACTATTATTGAAGTGAGTCATATATAACAGGTATATTCAAAGGTTTCATGCAAAAAGTTAATTAAAAAAAAAAAAAAAAAATTCCAATTTTAAAAACCAATTTTTTTTGTTTTAATTTTGCTTGAAAAAAGAATGCAGTTCTTAAAGAGATATGTGAATTCACATGTCCCTTGAAGAACTGTGTTCTTGATTCTAATTTCATAAATAATTATATTGGTCATACAATTACAAAATTGACTTAAAGATTCACACTACATCTCTCTCAATGGTGCTCAATCAATCTCATTTAAACACACACGATGACCTACCAAGCCCTATCCAGAACATACATAATATGGCGTCATCCACATACAAAAAACATAAAATATAATGAAGGCATTAGTGATAAAAAAGAAAAGCCCAACACTCAATAATATCAACTAGGATCACACTAACAACATGCTTACCATGCTTGGTACATAACACATACCACTACTCTACATCATACATAACACCACATACATTCTGTTACATGTAAAATAACAGTCTTCCTTGAAAATGGTTAAAAGTATAGCCAAAAGAACTTGGATAAACAAAACATTTGGACAATTTTTATATAATTTATGCCCTCAATAGAAAAAACTCATAAGATCACTTGTTAAATTACATAAAAAACTTAACACCATATCTGCCATTTTTAATGAAACCTGCATATATATATTTATATATATATATATATATATATATATATATATATATATATATTGTGAACATGAAAGGGCGACTAGCGGCGGCTCTGGAAAAAAGAGAGTTCGTTTGTGTCTGGCTTGCAAAGCAGTAATCTGTTCCAAAGAAAGAAAATAATAATAATACTCACCTCTGTCTTAATAATCCACCTTCAGCTCATTCTAAAGGAAAAAAGAGAGGAGGCCCTCGAGGGGAATTTTTATAGACCGAGGAAATGGATTATGGGTAGAGAAATGGATTATAAAACTGACCGACCAAGTTCACTCGATGATTTCAGTGGCGTCAATTTCTTGGCGTGAAGCTGACGCAGAGAGACGCAGTGAAAAGGTGGAAGGAGGAAAGTGGAGTAGGAAGAGGAAGAGGCGTAGCAAGAAGCCAGCTGGGAGAGCGTTGAATTGAAATCCAACGGTCTGCTGTTCGATCCCTGGTTCTGCACTCACTAGAAGAAAGTGTGCAACATATATATATATATATGTATATATATATCCCTCCTATCATGCTCAGGAACTTGGATATTTTATTTCTTATGTCTTAATGTAATATACTCAATAGATGGTACATCAATATATATGTTGCCATCATAGAGAGCATGTTGATATAAATATTTTGCTGTCATTTTTTACATCATGAGCCTATTCATTATAACATAGAATTGGGTTATTAAAAATCAGTGTTTACTTTAATGTCTAATATTCAATCACAGAAGGGACACAACTATCCCCACTATAAAATATAGTGGACTTGTCTGCAAACCAACAGTAAAAATGAAATAAATTAAAAATATTTAATATTTTTTCCAATTTCTTCTAAGGATTTGATAATTTAGACTTTATTGGCCTTTAAATTATAAAAATATTTTTCCAAAGTCCATCACATAAACACTTTTTTCTTTTTATAATCATTTTACCCCAAGCAGTATTGCCACTGGTTTCCAGGGGGTTACATAAGAGGAGAGTGAAGAGAAAGAGGAACAAGTCACAGGGGGTGTTGGAGAATGGGTAAGAGAAGAACGAGAACACTAGTGTCAAGAGAGCTGCAAGAGAGTAGAGTGGAAAGGGAGAAGAACAAGATACAAGGGTTGTCAGGCAAAGGATACAAGTCTAGAAGATAAGAGATGACATTTGACATTGCATTTAAATTCTTGGAAATTATAACTATCAGGGAAGCAAGTAGACGTAAAGTAGTTCCACAGATGGGAAGTGCAAGATAAAAAGCTGATAGAGTAGAAGTTGTGGTTACATTTGATTGGTTTCACTGTAAAAAGTTTAGGCCTAGTTGCTACCCTATTGGCTTAAGTAAATTTATGCAGAGGGGTCACTAGGGAGCTAAGCTCATCAGAGCAGAAACCATGTAAGTATTTGTAGAAGAGACAGAGGGAAGCCACATTATGTCGTGGAAAAGTGACTGGAGTTGAGCTACCAGGTTGAGATCAATTATATTGCAGATTTTCCTTTGGATTTTATCAAGAACTCTGAGATGAATATCAGGGGCACTCTAGCAGGTGTGACAGCAGTATTCAATGCCTGAGTGGATGGTAGATTTATATACATGCAAGATGGATTTAGATGAGAAAAACTTCCTGGCCCTACACAGTGAACCAACCTTCCAAGCAGATTTAGCTATGGATTCAATGTAGTCATTCTACTTGAGGTTGGTTGAGAGAGTTAGGCCAAGGAGGCACAGTGTATTGCTTTCAGGGAGACTAGCCTGATCTATAATGAGGGATGTAGTAGAAATCATCTATAGTGGTTAAAGGATAGTAGCTTTATTTTAGAAACATTAAAAGTTACAAGCCATTTCTTACCCCAGTCCACCACAGATCAGAGGTCTTTTTTAAAATCAGTAGCAAGGTTTGCTTTGTCAGACTCAGCAGATTTCTTATCAAGGCGAGAGTAAATGGTGGTGTCATCAGCATAGATGCCTACTTGGGATCTGGTTACATCAGTGAGATCATTGATGAAGATCACAAAAAGCATAGAACCTAGGATAGAGCCTTGAGGATCACCCATGTTCATATGATAATGTTTTCTACATTTTATACACATTTTGGTTCAAAGCCAACTTATATTTTTTCTTAGGTAATTTTGAGGTATTCAATCCAATACCATTTTTACTAGATAGCTCCACATTTTGCTGTTTTTTAACATTTTTTTTGTTTTGTTTTAATTCTTATTAATAACCAAATTTCCTATAATGTTGAAATAACTTTCAAATACCTTCTGCAAAAAAAAACTGTTATTGAATTCCTGATTGCTCAAACACCTGGTTTTTATATTGTGATAATGCTTGATGAAAATGACTGTGTAACTGTATTATTCTAAGTTATGAATGGAAATGTAAAATTATATTGAATATAATAATTTTAGTGATATCATTTAATTTTGTGTTGTCAGTGATGAGCAAGGCACATGATTCAACTAGTATATTAAAGTTAAAGGTGAAACGGTGTCAAGAAAGATGGGACAAAAGAATAATAGCTGACTATTGTTGGAACTAAAATAAAAATAAAACAAATAAACAAAAATATTTAAAAAATATTTAAAATATTTAAATTAAATATTTAAAATATTTAAGATAGAACAAATAAACAAAAATATTTGCCATCATGACCAATTGTTCTCAGTATTTGAATTTTAATCACTTATTGTAATTTTCTATTTCAGATGTTATGTTTTATTTAACACTAAGATTATGTTTAAGCATAAAATAAGGATTTTTTCTTCACATTTTTACTGACCAAATCCAATCTTGACCAGTTTGATTCTGAAGTTGAAAAACTGAAGTTAATGGTAGGAGTGATTGATTAATTGTTTATTACAGCTTATCAACCCTTTGTGGGTTGTTTAAATACAAAACACATTTTGGAGTGTAAAAATAAAGATTGATTTTTGTAAGTAAAATAATAGAAATTCTACTATTTAACCTATAGCTGGGTGGAGGAGATGGATTCATACCTTTCCCAAGGGTATTTGTGCTTAAGTAAGGGTAATGAACCTAACTGGAAATCTACATCACCCACACATCCCTAATGGTGGGAAACAGATGTTATATTTTGATTCAGCACCCTAAAATTGTTCATAATTAACAAAAACATGCTAAGCACCATTTAAAAAAATATTGTAGACCTGTGTTATTACAGAGGACTTATCAATCCTTTTAAATAAATTTTGCAAAGTAGTTTTGGTTTCATAAAAGTTATGAGTATAAGTGAAACTTGAGGTGGGCATGTTGAGTTTTGAAAATGGCTTTCAATATTCGTATTGAAACTTATGATTCATTCATAATGTGGGAACTGGGTCCTGAAAAAGAGAAGGAAATGGGAAGTAAAATTCGAGAATAGATTTATTTTAGCTTAAATCAATGGAAATAGATTGGTTACATTTGAATGTTAATTTCTTATCTGTTAATTAGGATTTAGTGGATATTATCAAAACATGTCACTGGTCTCTGGAGTTTAAAATCAGTTTAAGATCAGGTTTCTCTCTTTTCCTTTTTATGTACAGCAATGGGACAATGATTTGTTCTAAAAAAAAGAAAACTAAAAGAATTATAGTAAAAGAAACATGATTCTACAGAAGGATACTGAGAATAAAATGGAGGGAACATGTGTAGCAAAGAAGTTTTAATGGAAACTAAAGGTACACTTATACTTAGAATCTGAAAGAGACCTTTGAAATTTTTAAGTATGTAATACTCACAGGGCATATTGATGGCAACAGGAATAAAAAAAAAGCTGAGAGTAACCTGCATAACAAGTTTAATAAATGAATGGATGGCAGAACAGGGACTGGAAGGGATAATAAAATGGTCATGGTAATATTAGCCATTTCCTTATAAGGAAATATTCATTAACTAAGCAGCCAGTTCTGCTTTTGGTTGAAATTCATAAAATCTTTCTCTTAAGAATTTTCCAAGAGAATTGATTTCTCAAGTCCAGTAGCTGTTATTGCTTTTCCAGTAATGATGGGGGTTTCCTTCCTAATTTTTTATTTGAAGAAGTGTGGATCATTAGCATCTTGATGTCATTATTTCCTCTTTGAGTTACGCGTTTTAATTGTTGCTACTATAGTCCTCAGTTGATGTAGTTTCTGCTATTTAGTATTGTTCTTTGTGATTCTGTAGCACCAGTCAACATTGTTTGAAGAGGTATGGTCTTTAATAAGACCTACAAGAAAAGACAAACCTTACTAAAAGTGACAAAAGATAGCAATTTGTGGAGAGCAATGAATATCTTGAAAGGACATGACACACAGTAGTAGTAATTGTTGTTTAAAATTGTTAGATAAAGCATTGTTAATTATATATTATTAGTTTGATTAATTTTACTTTCATCATACTTTTCTTGCTTTTTATCATAACTGCTGTGACTATTATGGTAAGTAAACTGCATATGAGAAATAAAGAATACATCCCCAGTGAGAGTTGAACTTTAAATTAAGAAGCTTGTTGGTGTATAACAGTTGCTCTACTACTTCAACTAAGATTTACTGAAGATCAAGTGCTGTCATATTTAAGGTGGTTCTTTTTTATTCTTAGTATTATAGTACTCATTCATTCATTCTCTCTTCCCTTCCTTTTTCATTTTTTTTTTTCTTTTTTTTTTAGCATTTCCTCCCAAGCAAGGCAGTTTTACTGCCACTATTGCACAGGGGCTTACATAGGGGAAAGTGATAAGAAAGTGGAGTTAGTTATAAGGGAAATCAGGAGGAGGGTAATAAACGGATGAGAATACCAGTGTAATGGGGGTGGAGTGGATGGAGAAAAGAACTTGAGAGAAAAGATGTGAGATAGGAGATGTCTATTGACCTTACATTTAAATTCCTGGAGATTGTAGCTATTAGGGAAGCAAGTATATGGAAGGGAATTCCACAGACAGGAAGTGCAAGAAAAGAAGCTGTTAGAGTAGAAATTGTAGTTACATTTTATCGGTTTCACTGAAAAAGAGTGGAACCTAGTTGCTAGTTTAGTAGCTTGTGTAAATTCATACATAGGAGGCACCAATGAGCTAAGTTAATTGGAGCAGAAGCTGTGAAAGTATTTGTAGAAGAGGCACAGGGAAGCCATGTTATGCCGGTGAGAGAGCAACTGCAGCCGAGCTGCCAAGTCGGTATCGATCACATTACAGATTCTTCATTGGATTTTGTCAAGAATCCCAAGGTGAACAGCAGGGGCACCCAACCAGATGTGGCAGCAGTATTCAATACACAGACAGATGATAAACTTATATATGTACAGGATGGATTCAGATGGGAAAAACTTCCTGGCCCTGCACAGTGAACCAACCTTCCTAGCAGTGGATTTAACTATGGATTTGATATAGTCATTCCACTTGAGGTCCGCTGAGAGTGTTAGGCCAAGGAAGCATAGTGTTTTGCTCTCAGAGGGGCTAGCCTGATCCATGCAAATGGGGGTAAGAGTGATTGTCTATGATGGTTAATAGATAGCAGCTTCATTTTGGAAGCATTAAAATTAACAAGCCATTGCTTACCCTAGTCTACCACAGATTGGATTTTTTCCTTCTTTTTCAATCTATATAACAATAAGTTGATTTACAAATGAAAATCATATACAATCCATTGTTAAAGATTCTGGAAAAATGTTCAGATCCTTCTGCTGTTCCAGAAAGTAACTGACTCCTGCTATCATGCTCTGTTTTTGCAAAAGTTAGAGCAGAGCAAAAATAGAGTATTGCTGCCATATCTGGACTAGATCTTCCCGAACATCACTTTCCAGCTTTGACAAAATTCGAAATTATTTATGCAGCCTTGTGGATGATGAATTATTATGCTTCTTACAATCTCATTTTTCACAGATGAAAAGTTGCTAGCCTTTTGTTACTTTTGTACAATTTTTATGGTTATATATTCAGAGGAGCTACATTCCGTAGTTCTACCAGTCCAGACATTTACAGCTATAATTACATCATACCACATACACCAACTCAACTCATCCTCATTCCTTCTATATTCCATTGATAAGGAGGAAGTTCAACTCAAACAGGTTCTTCCAAAGTACTTTTGGGAACTTCCATCATCATTATAATCTACCCGCTGTATCATCATAATATGTACTTCTTACTTCCTCTTCTTATGCCCTTGTAATGACCTCATTCGGTAATCCTCTTTCTTGAAAAGCTCTTGGGACTTGTATTGGAGGAACAATGGTATAAAATAAATTGAATTCTTACCTCAAAACAATGTTTTTAAACATATCTCCTTAACATTTTCTTTTATAACTTCTTGTCTATAATTCGGTGAGTCAGTTAAGTGCCATACGTGATACACGCTTGGGCGATCATGTTTCGAAAGAGACATGACTGCCTGGGCAGAAGATTATCCCGCAGTAGGTTGCCATTGCTTTCTGCGGTAGACTGGTTGCCGAGCAAGGCTATAGAACCCAATCTGTCCTGCTATTTAACCCATAACTGGAGGGAAGAGATGGATTAATACCTTTCCCAAGTGTATTTTTCGCGTAAGTGAATACAATGGATTCAACTGGAATTCTAACTCGGCTCCCCGGTTTCTCGTTCCAAGCCGATATCCACTGCACTACAACGCACATACTTTACCTAAACATAATTTTAGATCCTCATTTACTGATTAAAACAAATGATTCATTAAAACTGCACATTTTAAACTGATCAGATTTGCATTTTATGAGTAATCAAATTGGCAGAAACCAGATTGGATAATAAGAGTTACAGTTTCTTCCCTGAAACTATCCCAGCAATTTAAATATAAACTTTTAATATTTTTTAAACCAGTTACCTTTTATCAATTTCCAATGGTTTCCTACTGATAAGGGAAACACATCTGTGGAAATATATCTAAATGTTTTATAGTTAACTCACTATTAAAGGACCACAGTCTCTTATATGAAATGCTGAAATGCAAAAAGTCTTTGATAGAGAACATTTACTTAACAAAGTTTATATTTGGTCTCCAAACTTGTCCTTCTTCTTTTATATGCTTTTTGTTTCCATCCTTTCCAAAGCATCATTATTGATGAGGCTTTTAAAAGGATGAAAACAAAAATAAAATGCTTGATTCATGATATTCTTCTGAAGAACCAAATTTTAGTAGCTTCAAGGTTTTCCTTCATCTTTGATGAGATTGTCCAGCATTTGCTGCCATACAGAAGAACAGACATCACATAGCAATCCAGTACTCTCTTCTTTGTTTCTAACAACATTTTTCTGTCACTGAATACTCTACTCAGCTTCTGGAAAGTTTCCTTGACCATGCCAATTCACCTTTGGATCTCAGTGTCACACTTTCCGTCTTCTGTTTGAATACTTCGCAGGTATTTAAATTTTTGTACCTGCTTGATTTTAGTATCCCCCACCTGTAACTGGAATTTTGGGTTCCTTTGTTTGCTTATAACCATACATTTGGTTTTCTTGTAGTTTATTTGTCATCCTTTCTTTTGACTTTCTTCAGGTACCTTCTTTAAGAAGTTTTGTAGTTTCCTTTCCATATCTGCTATCAGCACTGTATCATCTGCATACCTTATGTTGTTCAAATTGTGGCTGCCAATGATGAATCCTGACATAACTTCTAGGGTTCTTATAATAGTCTTGCTGTACAAGTTAAATAGATCTGGTGAAAAGACACATCCTTGTTGTGTGCCTCTTTGTATATCTACTGAATTCATTTCCTGTTCATATGCAGGCTGTTTGCTGCCAGTAGAGATTCTTTATTACTCTAATGTCTTTGCCAAATATGTCGAGGTTGCTGAGCATTTTTATCAATTCTTTGTGGTGTACTTTGTCAAATTCCTTTGCATAGTCTATGAAACATAGGTACACGTCCTTTTTCATTTGTATTGCCATTTCTGATAGTATCCTAAGCATAAATATCTCATTCCTTGTTCCAGCGTTCTTGGCAAAACTACACTGTTCTTGTCCTATCTCTGGCTTGATTCTACTTCTCGCTCTATTCATCAGGATTCAGATGATGAGTTTTGTTATGTGGCTTATTAAACTGATTGTTGGCATTCACATTCATTTGCACCTGGTTTTTTCGGCAGAGCTATGAAAATTAATCTGCTTAGATCATCTGGTATTACACCAATGTTGTAGATATCATTAATTATTTTTGTAATTTTCTCTATGCTGAAATCATTTTAGTCTGTCAGAATCTCTCTTACAATACTGTCTGGTCTAGCTGCTTTGTTTCTTTTCAGTTTGTCCATTGCAGCTTCCACTTCAGGTTTTAATATTTCTGATTCATCAGCATCTTTTATTGTCAATTGCTCTCTCTTGTTGTGGAAGAGATCTTCTCTGTATTCTTCCCATTGCTGGAGTATTTACTCTTTCTCTAATATGATTGTTCTATCCTTAGATTTTATACATCCTGTTGAGGAGCATATTCTTTGTCCAGTTAGTTCCTTTATATCTTTATACATGTCTCCTTTATTAGTCTTGCTCAACCTACTTCTGCACATTTGTTGTTGAGCCATTTCTCTTTAGCCTGTCTGAACTTGATTCTTATTTCCTTTCATAGTTTCTTGTATTTCGTTCCATGTCTTGGCATAGTTTTATGTCTCCTTTGCATCATGTCAAGGATCTCTTCAGTCATCGACTCATTTTTTCTTCTATGTCTGATTTCCTTTGTTGCTTGCTTGATATCACTAGCACTTCCTTTAGTGTATCCCATTTTGAGTTTCTGTTTCCCATTTGTTCTTTGCATTAGTTTCTCACATTGTCAGTGTATTTTTTCTGGAGGTTGAGGTCATTCACAAGTGTGTTGTATTGCAGTCTGGGTGCTGCACTAGGCTTCTTCAGTCCCCAAAGTTTCACCCTTAGTTTGTAGATGACTGCGAAGTGGTCACTTCCACAGTCGGCACTTGGATAAGTTTTGCATTGAACCACTGTGTTCCTGAATCTCGTTTATGGTTATATAATTGATTTGGTTTTTCATGTCTCCTCCTGGGCTTTTCCATGTCCATAAACATCATGGGTGTTCTTGAAACCAGGTGTTGGTTATTACCTGGTTATTACCTGGTCATTTTCCGTGCACCATTGGACATTGGACTTTATCTCCTCAATCGTTGTGGATTCCTAATCCAAAGTTACCAGTTGTCCCCTCTACCCTCTCCTTGCCTACCTTGACATTCAATTCTCTCAAGATGATTTTAATTTCTACTATAATAGCTATGTTGAAGGGTCTTCCTTTCAGTTTAACCAAGAGGACTCTTTTACATAACTGGCAGTATCCCAGAATGCATTTCTTCATTTCTTTGTCCAGTATTAAACTCCCTTTTCATTATTTTTACCTCCTGTGTATATTATCTTATGGTTGTCACTGCTGAAGTCGCCATTGTTAGGCTATCTAGTTTCATATATTCTTAGAATATTGATGTTCAATTTGCTCATCTACTGCTTGACATTCTCAAGTTGGCCACAGTTGTTCAGCATCCTGACATTCCATGTTCCTAGGGTAATTATTTTTTGCTTTGCATAGTCACAGGATAATGGTTTAGAGACATCTGTTGCTCATGTCATTCCTTTCTGGGCGAGGTACAAACTTCGAAGAAATGTGTCCCTTTTATGCCATTAGTGCTAACAGTTGCTAGATGACAGTCAAGTGACACCTGTTGCCCATGTTGATCCTTACTGGGCAAGGAGTTACTTCAAGCTGTTAGGCTTTATATATCAATTTTTCAAGACTGGAATTATTCTCAGAAATGATAGGGTAGTGGTATCTCGTCACTTTGTGGTGATTTATTAAGACACCAGCAGGAGTAAGCTGGCTGTTGACGCCTTCAGAGTTCTTCTGCCCTTTTTGTAGGTCTTGTTTTTTGTCCACAATGGGTTGCTAATATTCCACATCACTCACAAGCTCATGCAGTGGGTTAGTCAGTTTAGTCACTGGTGTTCCAACAAAAAAAAAAAGAAAAGAAAATAATAATACATGCATGTGGTGATCAATAGGATTTGACTTCATTTGTTGTATTGTCTGTATTTATGGGGAACACGTTAGTAGGGCAGTGAGTGGGTAGATAACGTGTATTATTAAGTTGCAAGTTCATAGAAGCACTTCCATGCAGGGAATTCAGCTTCAATTTTGAAGGCGTCAAGTGAAATTTACCAAGTGGTCATTTCATTTTTTCTTCAGTTTCTTTCAATGGTCAAAGCTGGACTTGTAAAACTTGTCTTCTTTAAATACTCAA
The DNA here is from genome assembly GCA_037127315.1 of Ascarosepion bandense. Taxonomy (NCBI): domain Eukaryota; kingdom Metazoa; phylum Mollusca; class Cephalopoda; order Sepiida; family Sepiidae; genus Ascarosepion; species Ascarosepion bandense. The sequence continues at coordinate 5,853,956 of JBBBDQ010000271.1, read as the reverse complement.
GAGACAAAGATAGTGAAGTAAAGGGAGTGTCACAGAGAGAGAGAGAGAGAGAGTGAGAGGGGAACAGTTTGCCACAGATTTTACTTTGTCTAGAATCATCCTTAGAACTTCAAAGAAAAGTCAGTTTTCAGCCAATGCTGTTAAAATTTCTATCCCTTGTATATGAGATGGAACACATGAGAAAGAGAAACAAGTCTTTTTTTTTTTTTTTTTTTTTTTTAAATCATTTCACCCCAAGCAAGGCATTCCACCACCACTATTGCGCTTGGAGCTACATAGAGGAAGGTAAATAGAAAGAGTGGTTAGATATAGGAAATGTCAGAAGGGGGGCTGATAGATAGTTGGGTGGGTGGGTGGGAAGAGTGTTTGAAAGAATGGAAGCGAGTTAGTTTATTAGGTGTCTATTGACCTTACATTTAAACTCCTGGAGATTGTAGCCATCGGGGAAGCAGTCATGTGGAAGGGAATTCCACAGTCGGGAAGTGCGAGAAAAGAAACTGTTGGAGTAGAAGTTGCGGTTGCATTTTATCGGTTTCACTGTAAAAGGGTGGGATCTAGTTGCTAGTCTAGTATCTTGTGCAAATTCAAACCTAGGGGGCACCAGTGATCTAAGTTCATCAGAGCAGAAGCCATGAAAGTATTTATAGAAGAGACACAGGGAAGCCACATCGCGCCAGTGAGAGAGAGATTCCATTACAAAAAGAAAAAAGTATACAGTTAAAAAGAAATTTACTAAGTTTTAACACAGGAGGTCCCTGGCTGGTACTGTAGAGGATTTGGGCTGTAAAACAAGAGGGAATAAAAATAAATGCAATGCCATATCAACTATTAGCAAGCAAGCAAGCATGTTCAGATCACAAACTTACCTGTCCCACGAAAGAAATTTTTTTTCTTAAATCGTAAAAACATCACTTTCTTTTGTTCGGCTAATGTGTTGGTATCTTCATTTAAATTCATAATCCTTTGCCTCTGGTATTCTAAGACTAACTGCGGTCAGCTCTACAGGTCTATGGTGGTGGGAAGGGCATGGGGAAAGGGGTGAACAACATAGGTGAAGAAGTAATTTTTTCCATGATTACAAAGATTACATTTTTTTATTTTTTGTGGGGTAGTGGATATCTATGGGCAAACAAAGGAGAATATAAATGTAACAAAAAATTACCAGAAATACATTTTCATAGTAAAAAAAAAAGAAAATGTAGCAGCAATATGTTAAAAAAAAAAAGAAGAAAAATATAAAAGCTCACTAGAAAATGAAATTTTGGCATTAAATGACCCATAAATATTTGATATGTTATTAAACAAACCAAACAAAATATACATATAAGTGCACAATGAGTAAAAGAATTGAAGTAAAAAACACTGACAGGTTATATTTAGTCGCAGCTTTACTGGCTGACAAGTAAATAAAAATACATGAAAAATAAATCCATATATTTCTACTAAAAATTTAAGATTTGATGGGAAAAAATTTAATTATATAAGAAAAGAAAATGTTGATTTGAAATATAAATTCAAGAGATATTTTTCTATTAATTTTTTTATGCGTCCTGTTATTTCAGAACATGGGCGATTATGGCTCTCCACAACTTTCTATCCTTTGTTGCTCTAAGCAATATTTTTCTTCTTACTGTTCCTCCCAGACCCTGTTCTGCTATCCATTAATGCAAACTCATTTTATAAGTTACTCGTTGTTTCCCTCTGTAACTGATACCACCAATATATCTTTTTAAGTCAAATGCTATACATGATATATGCTTGGGCAATTATGTCTCTTTCAATTCATGACTGACTAGGCAAAAAATGTCCAGTAGTAGGCTGCCATTTCTTTTATAGACTCATTACCAACAAAAGACATAGGGCTCAGTTTGTCCTGCTATTCAATTCATAGCTGAGAGAAGAGATGGATTCATTGAGAAGATATTCATATGTAAGTGAATATAACTTGAGTAAAATTTGAACTTGGCTCTCTAATTTCTCATTCTGAGCCATTATCTATTACACTACACTGCAGATCCGATATATTCTTGACGAAATTCAAAGGAGGATTTGCAACATAATTGATCCTGGTTTAGCAGCTCGTCTTCAGTCACTTTCTCAGTGATGCGGTGGGGGTTTCCTTCTGTCTTTTCTACGAGTATTTTCATGGCAAATGCACTGATGAGCTTTCTTCCTTGGTGTCCCAACCACATGAATTTACTTTTTCTACTAGATTGGCATCAAGGTCACACCCTTTTACCATCAAAATAGTCAAATGTAACTACCATTTTTACTTTAGCAGTTCCCACCTGTGGAAATCCTTTTCGTATACTTGCTTCCTCGATAGCTACAATCTCCAAAAGTTTAAATGTGATGTTCTTTGCCATTGTCTTCCTCCATAAATCCCATTAATCTTCCAAACTTTCTTTGGCATTCCTTGTACCCTGTTTTTTTCTCACTGCAACCCCCTATGCACCAGTGGTGGTCCTGACTTGCTTGGGATGAAATGATTATAAAAAAAAATCTTTAAGTTTTTTTTATGTAATCATTTCACCCCAAGCAAGGCAGTACTGCTACTGATGCACAGGAAGCTACATAAGAGAGTAAAAGTTTAAGCAGGAGAAGACAGAAGAGAAAGAAAAACCAGTTACAGGGGTTATCCAAGAAAGGGCAAGAGAATGATGGGAATACAAGTATGATGACAGTTGCAAAGGTAGAGTGAGAAAGGAAAAGAACAAGATACATGGGTGATGTAGAAAGGACGAGGGAAGGACTTGAGTCAAGTGGATAAGAGATGGGTATTGACATTGCATTTAAATTCCTGGAGGTTGTAGCTGTCAGGAAAGCAAGTATACAGAAGGGAGTTCCACAGGCAGGAAGTGTGAGAAAAGAAGCTGATGAGTAAAATTGTTGGCTGCATTTGGTAGATTTAACTGTAAAAGACGTGTGACCTTGTTGCCAGTCTGGTTGCTTGAGTAAATTCTTGTGGAGGGGGCACCAGTGACCTAAGCTCATCAGAGCAGAAACCATGAAAATATTTGTAGAAGAAATCTTGAGAATGTTCAATTTTCCTTCTTTCTTCATTATGTATCCTAGAAATTTTAATTTCTGGTTTTAAATATGTCCTTTTTAGTTCAGTTTCATGAGTTTTCATCTCCATATTTCTGCTTTTTTTTTTCATTAATTCATATGACTTAGATTATTTCTTTTTATGGCTGCTATGCCTGTTGATTGATATTGTTGATTGTCTGTGCTCTTCAGTTATACTTATAGTTTGTCATGTGGATTTGACATATATTCATATCAGTATAAAATAAGCATTTTCTACTAAATATTTGATTTTCTTAATATGCCTCACCATAAAAGTGACATTTGATCCAAATAACATAACCTACCTTCCATGTGCTTTTTTCTACAAAAGCTTTATTTCATTGGAAATGAAAAAAATAGTACTGGACTGTTATGTGATATGTCCTCCTTTTACAGTTGAAATGGCTAGATGTAACTGTAATTTCTAAACTAATAATTTCTTTTGTCACACTTTTTGCTTGTGGTACTCTCTTCTGGTGTCTTACTTAGTCAAGTTTGATCTTCAAACATTTAAGTGCAGTATCAATTGTTATTGCTTTTATTGTTCTCTCTTCTTAATGGTGTTTATTTTTTATTTTTTAATCATATCACCCCGAGCAAGGCGGTAACACCACTGATGTGCAGGGGGATATGTAAGAGTGACAAGATTGGAAAAGAGAAAACTGGAAACCACATCCTAAACAGGGAACAAGGGATGAGCCTCTTCACCTGTTCAGTAGACGTGGGTGGAGTGTGAACCGGGTGATAGTTTAGTCTATCTACTCCAATTGAAAAAAAAAAAAAAAATGAAAAGGAGTGAAAAGATTGGAAAAGAGAAAACCAGAAACCACATCCTAAACAGGGAACAAGGGATGAGCCTCTTCATTTGTTATTCTTTAATGCTTGTTAACTCCTTGATCTTAGTAGCTGTATTGCCTTGCTTGAGGTGGAATAATAAAAAAAAAATGTTACAAACAGTAATAGTAATATCTCTCTGAATTTGAAATATTGTTGAAGTACATTCAAAGGTTGGCTGAAAAGTTCATAGGATAAGATGTAAGTTGGTAGACTAAAAGACATGCAAGTGTAAAAATATAATCTCTGGTTGGCTAGCTTTTGAGACAACTCTTATGCAAGAACAAAGGGTATAGATAAACCTGCAATGAATGTGTGTGGCCTACATTGACTAAATTAAAAATAACCAACTGGCTAATTAGTGAAATGGTCATCACTACTTTTAATTATGGTGATCTGTTTTTTAATAAGGAAGACTGTTAAATGCCTGCAAAGATTTTGATGGTTAGAAAATGAAAAGAATCAAACACAGTCACTCTGTCTGACAGTGGCCATGTGCATTTCATGGAAAAAAGATTTTTTTTTTCTTTATTGAATGACTGATTATCACTGCCACTTCTTCTGTTTCCTGAGCTTTATCTAGGCTACTGCTCTTAATGATTTAAGATGAGAGCAATTCCTATCCAGTTATAAGCATTAAAACTTAAGAAAATCTTCTCTTCAAAATAGTCTACTTGGCACCAAAATCTGGCAGGGCCAGTTTTTATACTGGACTGCATCATCCTTGTATCTGTCTTTTAATTGTTGGACTGGATTCTTATCTTGTAAAACCTGGTTTATATCTACACAGTTACATTAACTGGTGACCTCAAAACTATTTTTCAGTTTCTTTTTTTTTCTTTCTTTCACTCCTTTTAAAATTGTTCCTACCCTACAGCACTTGGAGGTTGTCTTTTACTTAATCCTGGCTCATTCTTCTTCTTCTATGTACCATGTCACTTCAGGACAAAGCTGATCCTGGCCTTCCACAACTCCCTATTTTTAGTAACTTTTTCCTTATTACATGTCCCAGGAACTTCAGTTGTCTTTTCCTGATGTTAAGTATTAGTTTCCTTTTTGTTTGCAGTCTTTTCAAAACCTGATTGTTGCTCAAATGTTCCATACATTGTATCCTCAGCATCCTTCTGTAGAGCCACGTTTTGGTTGCTTCAAGTATCTCCTTTATTTTTGAGGAGATTATACAGCATTTGCTGCCATTTTGAAGTACAGACATCCCATAACAATCAAGTACTCTCTCCTTTGTTTCTAGCAAAATTTTCCTTTATCTACCTGGCTCTTGGAATGTATATTCGGCCATTCCAATTTGCTTTGGATCTCAATGTCACACTTTCTCTCCTCTGTTAGAACACTTCCCAGGTACTTAAGTTTCTATGCCTGCTTGATTTTAGTATCCCCAGCCTGTAATTTTGGTTTCCTCTTTTTACTGATAACCATGCATTCAGAGTTCCTCTCAACAAGATGTTGAAAATGGAGTCAATTTCATAATATATGATATGACAGTTATTAAAAAAACAGTAAAGTACAGAAGTGAGAAATCAATAGTTAGAAGCTCAGATGAAAATCTCTTTTCCTTTTTTCTTTCCCTCGTTTTATTTTTTTTTTGTATTGATCCTCATCTGTTGCTGACTTATGGCCATATCACATTCAAATACCAGTTCTCATATGATCTCTGAAGTTAATATTTAGCCTGGTCAATATCTAGATGGGTGACCACTTGGAAATACCAGATACTGTAAGCTTGAATATGTAATGGATAATAGCTCAAAATTTGAAATCAGAAAGCTGTGTTCCAATGCTATTTGGGTTTTTTATATTCGTATATGTGCCTTGGAATGCTATGGATTCATACCTTGGGAAAGGTATGAATCTACCTCTTCTCCTTCAAGATATGGATTAATCAATAGGACATGCATCCGTAAATCATTATTATCTCTCAAAGAATTCTTACAATCTAAAACAAATATTTTTTAGCTTTAAATAACCTGCAAAAGGTTGATAAACCATAAAAAATAAATCAGTCAATCAACCAGTCTGTTACTGAGCTAGATTATAAACAAGGATAATGATAATTATATTTATAATAATAATAATAATAATATTATGCTGATGGAATAAGTATAAGTCTCTGAATCTAAAGAGTGATGTTGATAAAAGAGAGGTAGTTAGACAGTGAATGGATGTTTCATTGGCTATTCTGGAACTTGAAAATTATTTTTAAAATATTGTTCAGACTGTTGTCTTCATCATTATTGCTATGTTTACGATGTTTCAGCCATTGTAAGCTCTGTCCTTCTTCAGGTGCTCGAAATTTTGAACTGAACCCTTTATTTTGATCACTGGGGTATATCATTCTCATTCCATGTGTGATGCCACTTCTCGATGCCATCCAGTTATTTCTCTTTAACTGGAATGAGAATAATATATCCTAGTGATCAAAATAAAGGATTTGGTTTGAAATTCCTAGCACTTGAAGAGCATACAACAACCAAAATGTTGTAAACATGGCAATAAAGATGAGGACAACAGTTCGAACAACGTAAATAATACCTCATCTAAGAAGTATAGATAATGTTTTAAGAGTTCTTATGAATTGCTTCTAACAGCTGCAGGTCTAGTGGATTGGGTTCTGCAAAGAAGCAGTGTCAAGAGAAATGGCATGACAAGTTAAAAGGACCTTCATGGTCAGTTCTTTCTGCAGCCAGACAATTGCTAGACCTGAGCAGTGACTTTGATTAAAAGACTGTTCTATAAAGAAAGAAACAGTCCCTTTTATTTTTAGTTCAGCAAAAGGCCATCAGAACAAATGTACACAATGCCAAGTCAGAGAGATTACAAGACAACCTGACAAAACAGTTAATCACATGCACAGGAAATGTCTCAAATTGGTCCAAAAAAAGTACAAGGGACAACATGATTGAATTGATAAAAGGATCCATTGGAAAATATGGCATAAGTTTGGCTTCAATGTAAAAATAACAAGATATGGGATTTCTCAGATTATTCTATTGAGGAACAAAAACCTGACCTTATTGTTATAGATAAGAATAGCAAGTTTTAAATTATTAACTTTGCTGTTTTATATGATACAAGGGTGGACTTCAAAAAAATTGAAAAGAAAGGAAAATACTAGGATTTGGCTAGGGGACTGACAAAGCTGTAGAAAATGACTGTTGAAGTAATTCCTGTAGTAATGGGTGCACTTGGAACACCATCTAGAAACTTGTAAGAAAGCTTTGGGAAAATTGAAATTGTGATCAAGATTGTGGAGCTCCAGAAAACTATCATCATTTACCCTGTGAGGATTTTCTTAAATGTTCTGGAGTTTTGAAGAGTCATGATGGTGACTGATAATGCCCAGGGAAATTCAATATCCAAAATAGTTTGTGTCCACTAAACTAGACATAACTGTCATTGATAAAAAAAAAGAAAATGTCTACCCATTGATATGGCTCTTCTTAGTGACCATATTATCAGGGTCAAAGAAATCGACAAGTATAAGAAATATACTGACATCTGACCTCCAGATTGAAGGTAATGTATAGGACATATAGTCCACTACTGTTGCTGTTATCATTAAGGTGTTGGGATTTATAGCACCAAACTTAAAGTCCTACATTTTACATTTTTAAACTATCGCCCGGTTCACACTCCACCCATGTCTATTGAACAGGTGAAGAGGCTCATCCCTTGTTTCCTGTTTAGGATACAGTTTCCAGTTTTCTCTTTTCCAATCTTTTCACTCCTATGTAGCCCCCTGCACATCATTGGCGTTACCGCCTTGCTCGGGGTGATATGATTAAAAAAAAAAACATTTAGATAGTTAGAATAAAGCCTGTTATGCCAGTGCTTCAGAAATCTGCATTACCTGACATTGCAAATATTCTGTGAAAAATGCTGTCAGTTTGAGGTTATACAATTTGATGGAGAACACCCATAATGCATGATCTCCTGTCAAATACAATAAGAAAACTTGTAAATGAAGATAAAAGTAAACAAAACAATGCTTTATTGTAGATACGGTAGAGTTGAAGCTAAAAAAGAAGCTCCTATACTCTTTGTATCAAAACAAACATGATCTCTTGTTTGATTTCTTTGATATGAGGTATCAATTGCATTAGTGGGTTTATATTTACTATTGGAGATCTTTAAATTAAAGAGATTCAGTCATCACCTACATTCTTTATTTGAGACACAAATTACTTATTCAGGGCTTGGTTTTATCAATGGCTTCTTAATTATATCTGCTTTGTTTATGAAAGCAATGTTATCATAATGACTAGGATTAAAAATGTGACATCTGTAACAGAACAACAATTAAATTTATTTTAAGCTATAACTTCTTTCTTTAAGTGATTTAGTACAGTCTTAAAGAAAATCTAATTAAACATAGTATTTTTACTTATTTAAATAATTCCATAAAATATTTTTGGCTCTATTCAACTAATTTGTCACGATTATCCACTAATGTGAAATATCAGATGAGTCAGTCAGTTAAGTGCCATACATGATACACACTTGGGAGATCATGTCTGGAAAGAAACATGATTGATTGGGCAGTATATTTTGCCACAGTAGGTTGCTATTACTTTCTGTGGTAGACTGGTTGCCAACCAAGCCTATAGAATCTAATTTCTTCTGCTATTTAACTTATAACTGGATGAAGAAGAGACAGATTGATACATTTCCTAAGGGTATTTGCATTAGATGTGCATTGTGGTGCAGTGGATATCAACTCAGAATGACAAATCGGGTAGCCATGTTCAAATTCCAGTTGAATTCTTAGCATTCACTTACGCACAAATACCCTTAAGAAAGGTATTAATCTATCTCTTCCCTCCAGTTATGGGTTAAATAATAGAACAAATTGGGTTCTATAGCCTTGGCTGGCAATCGGTTTACTGCAGAAAGCAATGGCAACCTACTGTGGGATAATCTTTTACCCAGCCAGTCATGTATCTTTTGAGACATGATCACCCAAAGCATGTATCACATATGGCACTTAACTGACTGAAGGGTATTTGCTTATATGTGAATTCAAAGAATTTGAACTTGGCTCTCTTATTTCTCGTTCTGTGCCAATATCCACTGCACCACAATGCACATCTGATTACTTATTCATTACTTAATGTTTTTAAAAAGTAGTTGTTGTTCCTATTATTTCGCTTCTGCACAGCATATGGTGTTAGTTGCTGGTAAGTTTATTTTTAGATCACCATTTTGTGACTTGGAGTAAGGCAAAGAAGTAAGTATATGCATTCTGTTTGCATGAATTCTGTACATGTACATTATTAATATTTTCTTTACATTGATAATTATCCTTCTGATGTGATGAGCAGTTATAGAGAGTGTAATCTTTTGCATAACTCATTAAAAGATCTGCCAAGTATTTTGCTAAAGTCTTGGGTAATGACCTGGTAAGAGATTATACTGAACAGAAAGCAAAAGATGATGTTGACTTAATAATAAATGCAATACACACTATGCCACTTCCACATAATCAAATTGCCCTTATTTCCTCCATATTCTAAATGTAAGAAGGAAGTTCTAATTTGACAGATTTTTCCTAATAATTGTGGCTTTGTGGAACAGGCTCTCACACGGGTGTTTCTTGGACAATTTTAATGTAACCACGTCACGTCAAGGCTCAATTGTCACCTGTCGTTCTTATCCTTGTAATCCACACTTTCTGTCACCTCTTCTTCCACTCATATCACAAACCATTTATAATTGCCATCTTGACTGTAACATATTATGTTGAGTGACTCTTGAGTCTTGTACTGGGTAATATTTAGTAAAACAATAAAAATTATAATAACAACCGGCTGAAGACATGAAAAAATTCAATGATCATGTTTATTTTCATGATTTCAAATAAAATTCAGTGGATGTTTATTAAGTAAATAATATTGTTTAGTTATGAATGTGTATCGATATTTTTTTCATCATTCCTAGTACTTTTATCATTATTATTTGTATAATGGTTGTGTTTAAATGTGATATTCATGCAAATTCTATTTCCAGATACCTATATTTTACAATTTTATCAAATTCTTTAACCAATATATTTTTATATGGTGATGTACATTCTTCTTCATTTTCTTCTCCTCCTCCTGCTCCTCTTCTCTTTCTTTTTTATCTTCTCCCCCTCCTTCTTCTCCTTTCTCTAATACTTCTTCTTATAATAAGAATTAATAATATTTTATTAACCATATTAGTACAAACTGAACAATATTATTTACTTAATAATATCCATTAAATTTTATTAGAAGTAAAAAAAAAAATGCATGCATTATACTTCCTGGCAAAAGCGTGTCACACATACGTATTCTGGTATTAATATATAGATAATAATAATAATAACCCTGTTGGATATTCTGATATGGTGGGGGGGACCTTAGGGCACAATAAACCAGATTTACTCCTGCTGAACAAACAGCAGAAGATTTACTACTTAATAGATGTCACTTGTCCATTTGATATGAGAATTAAATGCAAAGAACAGGAGATCAATAATTACACTGACTTAAAGTATGACATTTTTTAATAGTTTGGGAAGGACTGGCAAAGTAAATAATTACCTTACCAATTCTCATTGGAACACTGAGAGTTTTTTTTGTTTTTGTTTGCTTTTTATAATCATTTCCCCTTCAAGTAAGGTAGTAAAGCCACTAAGACACAAGAGCTTACTGAGTGTTATAGAATATGAAAAATAAAAATAAAACACTATTAAGGAGAGAGAACAGTAAAATATCAATAATTAAAGAGACAGTAGATAACAATTGACATTGCATTTGAATCTTTCAAAATCAAAGTTGACTGGGAAGTAAGAAGCCAGAAGAGTTCCACAAGTAAGAAGTGTGAGATAAGAAAATGTTAGCATAGAACTTACAGTTATAGCTAGCTATTTCAACTGTAAATTGATGATACTTTGCCACCAATCTAGTCAGTCAGTTAAGTGCCATACGTGATACACGCTTGGGCGATCATGTCTCTTTCGAGACATGACTGACTGGGCAGAAGATTATCCCGCAGTAGATTGCCATTGCTTTCTGAGGTAGACTGGTTGCCGACCAAGGCTATAGAACCCAATCTGTCCTGTTATTTAACCCCTAACTGGAAGGAAGAGACAGATTAATACCTTTCCCAAGGGTATTTGCGCGCAAATAAATGCAATGAATTCGGCTGGAATCTAGTACAATGCTTAAATTTAAAAAATCTAGGTACTACAGAAGAAAATTCATCAGAACACCTTGGTAAAAACCTTGCAGATATTGGATTATAATTTGGAAATAGTCATTAAAGATCACCTGCTCGCTTAGAAGAGCAGGAATATTGGATACAGCCTGTTGATGAAAATAAAAAATGATTGGTATATTTTCTTAAGTCACAAATGGCAACCTAAAAATAAACTTACTAGCAACCAACATCATATGCTGTACAGAAATGAAGAAATGATAATAACAACTACTTTTTAAAAACTTTAAAAGAAGTAATTTGTGTCTTAAAAGAAGAAAGTAGGCATGAGTAAATCTGTTTAAAGAAACAAGACCCCCAATAGTAAACATGAACTCACTAATGCAACTGATGCCTCATATCAAAAAATCAACCCTGAGATCATGTTTGTTTCAATACAAAGAGCACAGGAACTTTTTTTTTCTAAACTTCAAAGACTAATAAAGAAACAAATTTTATTGAATGCTATCAGCAAATCAAGATAATACAATACTTTAGAGAATCTGTCTTTCTGGGTGGGTCTGCATTGGCCCATATCAGTTTTGTATTCACCTCGCCTTAAGTTGTATTCTGATCTTGTTAGGTGGTTTTGACTCTTCATTTTCACCCAGCTTGTTTTTCCATTGACACTTGGAAGTGGTTGTAAAAATACATTGCAGTGCAAATCAATTGTGAATTTCACCTACAGTGCAGTACAATTCATTTTTGTAATTATTTATATCTAATGAAATAATGGAGTCTGCAGAGATATGTTATTCTAGTGACATTTAAATGTCATTTTAATAGAATGAATAAAAGGAGACTGCAGAGATATGCATGTTATTTTACTTTTCTAAACATATGCTGTTAAATATAAGAGACAATGAATGTCTATTATGTTTAATCCTGAGCCATTCTAAACATCATATTTTGACTTTAATTTCAGGTGAAAATAAAGACAAAAATTCTCCAACATTTGGATAATTTTTTATTTAGTTGGTTCTAAGCTTTCAGCTCACATGAGCCATCTTCAGAGAGGTTACAAGGACATTAGCATAAAAACATCCACCATCAGTGACGATTTTATCTTGTGTTGACATAAAACTTTGCTAAGCAACAATATCAGTTACCAAAAATAGCAAATGCAGTTTGTAAATTTATAATGCGGTTCTATGATGTCACACCACATGAGAGCTCGAAATGAGTTTGAGTTTTGTTTAATGGCATATCAACCTCTGTGGGTTATTTAATGTCAAAAAGGTGGGGTTTTAAGGTATCTTTTTTTAATGTTCGGTTATAGTGAGAAGGTTGATTTAGTCAGATTTTAATGAAAACTTTTTGTTTTTATTCTTTTTTATTTTAGAAAACTGAAAATGTGTTCTAGTTTTGTATTCAAAAATGTTTTGCTGAGAATAATTTTTTTGTTCAAAAAAGTGTTATGGTAATGTTTTTTTATCAGAAATGTATTGTTGGGAATATTTTTCCTTTAAAAATGTATATATTTCTATAAAAGTGTTTTTATACTTTTATAATGTTTTGACAGCTTGAAATGATAACAGAACCATATATTTAAATGCAATATAATGTGTTATGACCAGATTTAAACGTAATTTTATTAAGTGAAGGTTGTTTGGATTTAATGTAGATGGCCTCTAATATCTGAAGGTTCTTTTTACTGTGTGTATGAGTGAGGATAAAAAATTATCTAAATGTTGGAGAATTTTTGTCTTCATTTTCACTTGAAATTAAAGCCAAAATACAATGTTTAGAACAGCTCATGATTAAACATAATAGACATTCATTGTCTCTTATATTTAACAGTATATGTTTAGAAAATTATCTGCTGCCTCGATACACTAAATTTAAGTTATTTTACTTCCATATCACTTTCATTAATTGATATTTTAATTGAATGAATTAATGGAATCTGCAGATATATGTATTTTATTTTAATTAAATGATAGTGTCATTAATATAATTTTAATTTAATGTCTTAATAAAGTCTGCAGAGATATGAATGTTATTTTAGTTACATTTTATTATAATTAATTTGCCATTTTAATTAAATTAATGAAGTTTGCAAAGATATGTTTATTTAGTTATATATTAATGTCATTTTATGATTTAATGGGGTCTGCAGAGATAAAAATATTTTAATTACATTTAAATGTCATTCATTTATGCCATTTTTGAGTCTGCATAGATATGATTGTCATTTAAGTTACATTTTGCTGTCATTAATTAATCTCATTTTAATTGAATGACTTAATAGAGTCTGTAGAGATATGAGTGTTATGTTATTGTCAATAATGTCATTTTAACTGAATAAATTGATGGTATCTGCAGAAATATGCATTTTATTTCTGTTACATTCTATTGATATTAATGTCATTTTAATTGTACAGATTAATGATGCCTACAGAGATATGAATGTTGTTTTAGTTACATTTTATTATAATTATTTAATATAATTTTAATTGAATTATTTAACTAGAACCTCTTTGGGAAAAATTGTGCATCATGTTTCTTTAGTAGAATTTCTATCCACACAATGTCTGTAATGAGATTAAGTCAATGTTGTGAAGGTGGGATTATTTAGTTAAATTCATGGTTGTTTTGCTGGTGAAATTTAATTTCTTTTTCCACTATTCATTAAACAGTGTCCTATTATGAGACCCCATTTCCTTATATTTTTAACACAATATACTAGAAAGTACAAAATCTAAACAATGTATTAATTCTATGAATTAAATCTATAACTATTAGCTTCTTTTTTGCCATTCAAAAAAAGTTCCTATTTATATTTAGTAATAGAGAAAAAAATGTTCAGTGAAATTTTCTAGAAGTCTCTAGAAATTTCTACAGGGTTCTAGAGCGTCCAAAAAGATATATATAATTGGGAGTGCAAATGGAATAGTCAGTTGTTCTCAGGACACATAGCATAATGCTGATAGAGATCAACTCCGGCTTGTCTTGATTCGGCCGAAAGAATCTTTTACACAAAAGACTCTGAACAGAAATGATCATCGGTAAATACTACTACTTTGTATTGATTTTGTAAACCAAACTATAATACTATTTATTATAATAGTAATTTAGTATTCTTCTTTTTATCATTATTAGCTGTTGACAATCCATTTTCATTGTCTGTATAATGTATACCTAATGACTTTCCTCACCCCTTAACTAAAGTAGATTTCCCCCTTACCCACTTACTTTATCAAATATTGTTGGGGATCTCTCTCCTTTCAATTGTACTTACCAGAACTTATGCTGTTTTAAACCTTTACCCAGTTTTATTGTAAACCTTATTTGTAATATAAATTCTTTTTTTAGTTTGTAAATATAATTTTGTGTTTTTTCCCTGCTCTTGATTGTGCTAATACAGTTCCTTATGTTTTGTGTTACGATACCCATGTGTGTGTGTGTGTGTGTATATATATATATATATATATATGTATATATACACACACTAGCAATATAGCGTGGCATTGCTCGGGTGTAATGAAAGCTTTAAAACTAATCCATGGTGCTGGAACTCAGACTCTTTGGACGTTGGCACGAAAAACTAAAAAGCAATAATTGTTAACAGTTAAAGCGAAACCATAGATTGAAAGAAAAATGAATGGTTGTAAGTCAAATTTTAATTTCCTAGTATCGATATCAAATAAAATTTTTTCATTGTAAACTGAATTTTGAAGGCTAAATAAGTGCTCTGAGTAAATGGTATCATGGCTGAGACTAAGAACTACAATTATACCTACTTAGAGCCAAATCTGAAGCAAAAACTAAAATAAAAGTGCTGAAAAAATGCAGACATACAGGCAGATAAACACACACAAACATCTTGCCTTTTATATATATATATATATATATATATATATAATCAATTTTCTGCACTATTGTAAGAACTGCAACCTTGAAACTTCTGAATATCATTTCTTATGTCTTTGTCTATGAGTGTATCAAATTTGATTAAAATTGGACCACACCTTCTATAACCCGATTTTTTCAATTTTCAATATTTATCAGGGGTACCTTAACACAAAACCTAGCTAAGAACACTCGCAGAAGCTTATAGTACAACTGTGTAAATTTTCAAGAAAATTTGTTCAGCCATTTCTGAGTCTATAGGTAACGGACACACATACACAGACAAAGTTCCATTTATAAATAAGTTTAGATATAAATAAAAGAGAAGGAGAAAGAAAAAAAAGAAAGATTTGATAAAGTAAGGTGTTTCATTCTCTGATGGGATTTACTTAGACAAATGTAAGGATTTTATATTGCAATATATGCTTATGAACAAAAATAAAAATATTGTTAGGTTTTCAAAATTTTATAATTTAAGAACACTAAAAAATATTCTTCAGACTAATTATGAAAGCAAAGGTAAACTATGGAGAATGCTAAGTTTACACATGCAGAAATACACACACATACACACACACACACACACATATATATATATATATATATATATACACACACTATGCGTTTTATCCTGTGATGGATTTTATCATGCTAAAGAGTTAAAATTAATTTTATTTTAAATAAAGTATCTATAAACAAATAATTATTTGCTACTAGAAAAAAACACTCATAAATATTCATAAGATTAGCTAAAATTATTAAACATTGTAAAGATATCATTGTTCACGTTTGAACAGAATTTTTTTTATGTACAATATAATGATTAATGTTATGTTACAAGATGTTAACATGATGGATGTTTTTATGTCTGTTGTATATGTTGGCTTGGGAAAGTATTGTTTCTATTAGGAAAGGTGAGACTAGAAAAAAAATCTAGGGCATAGATTAAGTTTTTGATAATATTTGATGGTGATGCTCTAGAATTTTCTTTCTGAGTAAATTATTTTCTTTTTTGATGAACATGACATTTTTTAGGTTAAAACTGATCAAATTTATTTATGTGTATAACCAGTGAATTTGTTAAATTATTATTTATGAGGTCTCTTCTGTGTTCATAGATAAGTTTTTTTTTTAATTTTCTGCATGTTTGCTCAATGTTCTGTGAGGGACAGTTTTAGCAACTTATTTTATATATACCTGCTCCTGAGTTATTTTGAATTTTTTTAGATCTGATTATATCCATAACAGTTTTTGAAAAGGTTGTGACTGCATAAACTATGATGTTTTTAAAATGTTTAACAATTTCAGTTAATCTTATGAATATTTGTGAGTGGGTTTTCTAGTAGCCAACAATTTTTTGTTTAAAGATACTTTATTTAAAATGAAATTCATTTCAACTCTTTGGCTTGATAGTCATTCACAGAACAAAATGCATAAGCAAGAAAAATATAGTTTTCATCTTGTCTTCTTTATTTAATCATAAACACACACACACATATATAGATACAACCACTCATTCATTAAAAATTAGCATACCATGATGAAAAAATACCCCAAACTCAATAGAACCAAAGTTTTATCATCAAAATCTTTGTTATTATTAAGAAAAAAGACCAAAGGATTTTTTTTATTATTAAATGATAGTTTTTTTATCCTTTTTAGAACATTTGAAATTTTGGTTAAAAATTTTTTTTTTTTTCTCCGTCAGTGGAGGGCCCAGGTCAAAAATTAGTACAAAAAATTTTAGCATCTGTTTTTCAATGAAAAACAGTGATTTGGAAATTCTTGCAAAAATCAAATTCTTGTTGGATTTTAATGAAACTTTTAGGACTTATTTACAAATGAATGAAATTATTTTAGAAATGTTTTTTTTTTTAGAAAATCTTGGGTCAAAAAAAAAATTTATACCTATACCCCCACTTATTTTTCTTCTTCTATGTGCCATGTCCATTCTATTAGCTTGAAATAAAAAATTTCAAAAAAGATTTTCATTTTTTTAAAACTTATTTTAAACATCAGGTATTGTGTTATCAGTGGTGGGGTACATACATACATACATACATACATACATACATAAATACATATATATATATAGAGAGAGAGAGAGAGAATATATATAAATATAAAAGTAGACATATTTATATAGTTTTACACATGAACACACACACACATATTAAATTGGACATTGAGGTCAGTCGCTACATGCTGTTTCTTGCTTAAATGCAATCTTTATGCCATGAAGATTGTAGTTTAGCATGAAACAGACTGTTGCCACTTGGTGTTAACCTTGATATTCACTTTTATATTTATATATGCTCTCTATCTATCTATCTATATATATATATATATATATATATAGTCTTTTAAACAGGTTTTATTGAAAATGACATGACAATGTATCATTAAGTTTTTTTATATAATTTTTCATGTGCTTATATGATTATTTTTCTTTTCACAACTCCAATTATATAGTAATTGTCCAAAGGTTTTGTTTTTCCAAGCCCTTTTGGCTATACTTTTATCCATTATTAAGGGTGAATTTTATTTTACATGTAATTGAATATGTGCAAAGAAAGAAAAATCTTACACATAATTCTATGTACATAAACTTTGCACATATTTCAATGAAACCTACACACACACACACACACACACACACACATATATATATATATATATATATATATATTATAAAATTTTATGAAAACTTATGAAATTAGTATTAACCAACACATTTATTTAAATTTATTTTTTTGAATATTATTTAATAAATATGTTGGTTAATACCAATTTTGTAAGTTTCCATAAAATTTTGTCATATTGTCTTCGGTTATATTTGTTTACATTAGGATGTGAACCAAAGCAGAAATTAATATTCTAAAAGAAATCAGGAAAAGGTGTATTTATATGGTTTAATTCAAACTTTGTTGACCATGAGAACTTCTGTGGTCGAGTGGTAAGACACATCAGATCTAATGACGGCATCTCTCTGTTATATGCAAGTTGCAGGTTTGAATCCTGCCTGTAGGTAGATATTTCAAAAACAAGATTTCTCGAATATTTGAGCTGGTGGGTATTATAAATGTACTATTTAATTATAGAAAAAACAGAATATCCACTCAAATATGAGTAGCCATTAAAAATAATGTTTAAGCAAATAAATTTAATATATATATATATATCTATATATAAAAACACACTCACACACAATATTTACACTCTAAATTTGGCATTACTCCCCAATATGACTGTTTGGATAGATGAAGAACTCCAAATCCTCTGTTCACTTCTTAACCACTTAATTCTTTTGTCTCTACCACTATTTTTCACTATTCTTCATAACTGATTACTTAAACAAAAAAAGGTGTGAGAGGAGTGAACAAAAGAATAAGAATAAAAAAGTTAACATCCTAATAAATGCTTCCTCACCGGAAGCAGAATATTTAGACTGGGGGTTAGAGGTTGGGGCGTTACAGACAAGCAGAGAGTAATTACTTGACAGATCATATTGTTTTCTTTTTCTGAAATCTCTTACACAAAGAACTAACTGCATACCACTTAAAAGACAACAAGAGTCTTTACGTAACCGACCGGATGTGTGTATCTTATGATATTGAGGCAATAAGGGGGCATGTACTTCAATCATAAAATATCCACATTATTGCATAAACCAATGAATTCACGTAAAAGTTTTTTCAGTATTTATGTTTGTTGATTCATCGTACTATGTATCTGTGTGTGCACATACAAACATATATATATATATATATAGAGAGAGAGAGAGAGAGTGTGGTACACAGACACAAACACACACACGCACACACACACACACATATATATATATATATATATATATATATATAGCAAAAAGACAACTTTTTAAGATCACTACATTTATTTGGAGATATGTGAGCTTCATTTTTTCTCTTTTATGCTCCACTGGATCATTTACCCATTTCTTTATATACGCATTTATTTTAATCATAAATTTATTTATTTCCTTAATTTTACGTATGCTATTTGCTATTCAGTCTAATATAATTATAATTTTGATGATTATGTCCCTGAAGAAGTGTTGGCCAAAAGGTAGTCCGAATATTATAAAAACAAATGACATAAAATTATTTATATATATATATATATATATATATATATATATATATATATATAAGTAAAAAATACAAGAGAGGATTAATAAATGATCCTAGAGGATCCTTGTAATACTGTTTAAATATTAAAACTGATTCAATAGAGAGCTCAATGCAAATTTAATTTACAGAGCAGATATTCATTTATTTATCTGTAAATTCAGATCCTATTTATTGGGGATAGTTATTTTAACATGTCAGTTTGAGACATGCATCATCAAGGTTGACAATTCATGTCTCGAACTGACATGTTGAAATAACTATCTCCCCTAAATGTGATCTGAATTTACAGATAAATAAATGTATGTGTGTATATAATATATATATATATATGATTTTAGGATATCATGGTAGCATAACCAGCTAATCTTACTACCTCCAGTATGTAACCCGTAGGCTGAAGGGACAGAAAGATAGTCAAACAGCCGAGAAGGAAAAAGAAAGAGAGAAACAAAGAATCCAACAACCAGAGAAATTTCTGCCAAGTTAGAAAGAAAACCAAACATTCAATTAAGAATGAAAAGTTTAAAATTAAGCAAAAAATGACTTACATTTAAGAATATTTTTAAAAAAGTCGCTCCCATCCCAAGCATAAGGTTTCTGCTAGTAAGGCAAAAAATACTATTCTTAACTTTTTGGCTAAACCAAGTGATAAGTGGGCGGGGGGTGGAGAGTCAACTGAATAGCCGGTATGTGACCATAGGCCAAAGGGACAGAAAGATAAATAGTCAAACAGCCGAGGAGGAAAAAGAAGGAAAGAAACAAAGAATCTAACAGCTAAGGAGGAAAAAGAAAAAAAAATCTAAATGCTCTACATGTCAAATCTTCATCTTTCTTCAAACATGTATTGAGCACTTTCTAATACACCTGTTTACTGGTCTAATTTAACCTGACATATAACTGTTCAGTTCTGTAAATATATATATATATATATATATATTTTCTAAACATATGCTGTTAAATATAAGAGACAATGAATGTCTATTATGTTTAATCATGAGCCGTTCTAAACGTCATATTTTTGCTTTAATTTCAGTTGAAAATAAAGACAAAAATTCTCCAACATTTGGATAATTATTTATTGATTTTATTCTAAGCTTTTGGCTCACATGAGGCATCTTCAGAGAAGTTGTTTAGACTGAAATATTATAACATCCACCATCACTGACGATTTTATTTTGTGTTGACATAATAGTCATAGTCTATAATAACCCAACAAGCACTAAACTAAATTCTCTACAAAAAAAACCAATGTAGTGTACCAATTTACATGCCCATTTAGAGATTGCATCTCTGATACTAATAAAAAACCTCGTACATAGATTGGTTTTACTACAACCACACTCTCCTGTAGACTTACATGTCATCTTTCTGATCGGAGTACTATTAAACATTTCTCTGAAAAACATAAACATGTAGGTAATATCAACAATACGGTGATCCTTAGTCATACACACAGTAAGAGGAACCTGCAGATATTGGAGGCCATGTACATCAAATCTAAACAACCAACACTCAATAAAATCAACTTTAAATCCGGAAATAACATATTACATTGCATTTGACTACATGGTTTTGTTGTCATTTCATGCTATCACGCGGTGTGACGTCATAAAACTGCATCGCAAATTTAAGAACTGTGTTTATTATTTTTGGTAACTATTGCCGTTGCCAAGCGGACAAACACAAACAACACATGCACAAAATAAAAAATGGCAACAATTTAAACATCTCACTCTGTAGGATTCTTATTTATACATTAATTTATTTCCAAGTTTATATATCACACATTGTTTCAGGACATATTTAGTAAAAATAGGTGACAAGCTGAAATAGCCCGAGATCATTTTGATTTTTTTTTTTTTTTTTTTTTTTTTTTTTTTTTTGAAGCATCTTCTCTATTTCTGGTTGTATTCTCTTGAGAAGCATTGATTTGTAAAAGTTTGCTGGACCACCTTGAATAAAATGGATGTAATCTAGAAATCTGATCTATCCAACAACCTTGAGCAGAGATTCTTTTGGGCCATTGTGAAGGCAGTGATAATGTATGGTGCCACTGCTTGGACATTAACTAAAACCCTAGAATCTGAGCTTCATGGAACCTCAGATGATGATAGCAATACTTCATATATCTTGGAGACAACATCCACCTAAATCACAGCTCTATGGACCCATCCCTGATATTTCTACAATCTATGCAGAATGCACTTTGCAGGATACTGCTGGTGAGCAAAACAAGAACGAATAAGTGATCTCCTGCTCTGGATACCTAGCCATGTAACAAGACATGTCGGTGACCCAGCAACCACCTACATTAACCAGCTACATTATAACACAGGATGCCAACCTAATGACCTTCCATGTGGTACCATAATGACTGGCATGATAAACTCATGAATGTCCAAGCTATTTCAACTAAATAATTGAAAAAAAATAATGTGAGGATAGGCTGACTATGAAGGAGTGTTGCTAGTGCTGTGAAATTTTGTATATATTTATTTAAATACTTCTTAATAAGTGTTGTTTCTTGTCAGGTAAGCAGAAAACTGACTGTTTCAAGAAAACTGTTCATCCTGTTGGTCAAAAATGTCATCAACTGTCATTATTACTGCAATACTGGTTCCTAGCCAAGAGTTTCTTCATGTTTAGGAACAGATGATTATCAGATGGGGCCAAATCCAGAGAATAGGGTGGGTGGTTATCCATTTCAAAGCCACATTCATGCACATAGAACACAGTAATAATTTTTTTTTTTTTTACATTGAACTCTTTTTTTTATTTGGTCTTTTTTTAGTATGATAACAGAACGTTCAATATTTTTCAGCTAATGAAAAATAAGCATACACTTAAATTTTTGCTTCAATTGCAGCAAGCTTGGTTTGAAATTGGTTCTGAGGTCTCCATAGAAAAATGAGCACTGATTTAACATTTCTACTTCAGTTGAGGCAAGCGTGATTTAAAATTGGTTCTATGGTGATTTGTTGATTTCTGAGTCTCTTATTTTCATTTATTGTGATTTAGTAATTTAAAAGATACCTATATAGCAATTTGAATCTGTCTTTTAAGATTTTTAAATCATTTGTATGTAGTTCCATGAAAACTTCTCTATTCATCATTTGTTGTATAAGCTAGACCTTTATGTCAGGCCTCTCAAGTATGTCAAGTGTTGAATAACAAATTACTAATAAAGTTTATTTATAATATAAAAAAATAAAGATATGTATACAGATATACCTCACCTTACTCCGGTAATTGGTTCCAGAAAAATGTCAGAGAATGACTTAAGTTGAATCTTACTTGTCACTAGACTAAACCACTCTCATTTCTGTATTTTATTTATAAATGCATTTTTAATAATATATGGTCAATAAGAATCTATTTAAAGCTTACAAGCAAATAAATTTTAGTTTTTAATGTAGTACATAAAAAAATCTAAATTTACAAATACATGTACATATTTTTGTAAATGTAGATGTTTACAATTTGTTGATCATTACAGTACATCGGACTTTTATTTGTTAATAATGTGGTTTGCTCTAAGACATTATAAAATAAAATGATTTTGTGAGGTTAAATAACAAATACAGTTATTAAAATTATTTTGAGATAGTAGAAAATTAATTTGTTAAATCTACCAATATTTATGTTCAATTTGTTTATTTGCATTGTGGACGTAGATTGCTGTGAATCATCAGCATCAAAAGCTGATCCTGGCTGTTATTGTTTGATATGCTTTTTAATAAGAAACTGGTTAAAAGTTTCCTGAACTGTTTTTCTTTTCTTCAAGGATTACAAATGTTTTCATATTTCATTCTCTAGAATTTATGATGATTATATTAACATTTAATGTAAATGTACATATTTTAATATGATTTTGTATATCATTTATTCTTATTTATTGTACAGTAACATGATTTTATGGGCTTTTAGAGATTTTCTAGAGATATTACAACTTCAATATTTGTGGCACCCAGACGTAAGTTGAATGAAATTACTATTTTATTTTGACAAACAACATATAATCGAGAATGACTTAACTCAAAACAATATACCTCTATAGCAATTTGAATTTGTCATTTAAGATCTTTAAATCATTTGTGTCTAGTCCCATGAAAACCTTTCTGTTCATCATTTGTTATATTATCTGAACCTCTGTTCCAGGCTTTTCATGTACATCAAGTCTTCAATAAGAAATTCCTGATAAAACTTATTTATAGCTCAAAAAAATAAAGATACACATTAAGAAAACGGATAAATTATGCATTTTCAAATAAGGTTTTAGCTGTAAAAAAAAAAAAGAAATAGTCCACAAATGGTATACCTAACTGACTTTTTTGTTATCTTTTTCCACCCACATTAAATATTGTTCCCATGATGCCTCTTTTCAACAAAATAGATAAGTTTTTTATACAATTTTTACAAGTACACTAAAATTCATTGATAAAACTTGAGTGAATAGTTCTACTTTAGTTTATCTTATATGTAACTTTTTATTGACTTCTCATATTTGTTAAAGAAAGGAAAAAAACAACAAAGAAAGTTTTCTGCTCAATCTTGCCTCATTGTAGATGGAATTTTGTTTGTGGAAAAGTTTTTAGAGCATCCATCTAATTTATTTCTTGTCATATTTTTCAGTTGTACCATGTGATAAAGTCTATTGTAGGTAATGAGATTGATTTTGTGAAATGTTGGTGTCAGTCTTTTGTTATAAGGCAGGAAATATAAGAATTAGCAATTCAAATGAAAAGAGAAAAAAAAAACATGTTAGATGACATTAACTTGCAAATTATGCTTAGAAGAAAAATTTAGAATTATGACATTCCCCAAGAATTAACTCCTCAATAAAAGATAAAACTATTTAGCAAATGTGTTGACATGTAAATCAAAAAAAAAAAAAAAAAAGAGCTAATGGAATGTATATGTGGGAACCTATATTTTATTTAATCAATATTCAACTGTGTGTTTCTGTTTCACAATAGTGGCTGCTTCAGTCTGCTCTTTATGTGAGGCTTACAGTCATATCATATTGAAACATTGGTTCCCACATGATCACCAAAATTAAGCAGTTAAGTCTGGTCTGTACCTAGATAGTGGACTACTTTGAAATGCCAGGTGCCATTTGATTGGATGTGTAGGAGATGTAATGGATAATGGCTTGTAATTGTTAATTGGAGATTCAAGATTCAATTTCACTTGAGTTCCTTAAGTTCACTTATGCCTGAATATTTTGGGTAAAGGTATGAATTCACCTGCCCCTTCCCCCTAACTATGGGTTAATTAGACTTGTATCAGTAAATCATTATTATAAAAACTAAAGTAATTCTTATAATCTAAAAATATTTTTTAGCTGCGTATAACCTGTAAAGGCTTGATAAGCCATAAAAAACAAATCAATCTTTAGGCAGGGACAGTGGTAGTTACTTCTGTTGACAACAATAGCAATCCTCTCTATTATAATAAAAAAACTGTTGTGTATTTATTTGGGTGTGTGTATATATATATATATATATATATATATATATATATATATATATAAATCTAAACTTATTTATAAATGGAACTTTGTGTGTGTGTGCCCGTTACCTATAGACTCCAAAATGGCTGAACCGATTTTCTTGAAAATTTACACAGTTGTACTATAAGCCTCTGCGAGTGTTCTTAGTTAGGTTTTGTGTCGAGGTACCCCCGATAAATATTGAAAATCGATAATTGAAAAAATCGGGTTATAGAAGGAGTGGTCCGATTTTAATAAAATTTGATACACTCATAGACAAAGGCATAAGAAATGATATTCAGAAGTTTCAAGGTTGCAGTTCTTACAATAGTACAGAAAATCGATTATATATATATATAAGGCAAGATGTTTGTGTGTGTCTGTTTGTCTGTTTGTCTGTTTATCTGCCTGTATGTCTATTTTTTTCAGCCCTTTTATTTTAGTTTTTGCTTTGGATTTGGCTCCAAGTAAGTATAATTGTAGTTCTTAGTGTCAGCCATGATACCATTTACTCAGAGGACTTATTTAACCTTCAAAATTCAGTTTACGACGAAAAAAACTTATTTGATATTGATACCAGGAAATCAAAATTTGACTTACATCCATTCATTTTTCTTTCAGTCTACAGTTTTGCTTTAACTGGAAATAACTATTGCTTGTTAGTCTTTCGTGCCAACGTCCAAAGAGTCTTAGCTCCAGAACCATGGATTAGTTTTAAAACTTTCATTACACCCAAGCAATGCAAGGCTACACTGCTAGTGTATATATATATATATTAGGGCATCATCATCATTTATCCATCACATCCAATGGTGCATAGAGCAGCAACTTTTTGTTGCAGTTCTGTAACAAACTGTTTTTTATGGGCCAGGGTTGTTAGCTCTGCACCCAATCCCCAAACCTGGTGAACCATTCTTGGTCCTTACGTTTGCAGCACCTGGTATTCCCAAATGGTCACCCATTAAGTACTAACCAAGCTCAATGTTGCTTAACTTCGGTAATCGGACGGGAACCGGTGCATTCAACACGATATATCCATAGATATATATTAAGGCATGTTTCATTAAATAATATAGACAAGTTCTGTCTAATTTATGTAAATTTTTTCATATTATCTGATAAGCTTAATAGCATTATCATTAAAGGAAGAAATAAAATTACAATATTATACATAATTTTTTTTACAATCCAATCTAAGCCATTTTCAAAGATGTCAACTGTTTTTGTTGACATAGAAGATTTACAAGCAATGACATGATTTTTTTTTATGATTTGGCTTTGATAACTTGATTATCACAATAATTGGTGGATTTCTACAGGTGAAAATTATTATTATTGACTCAAGCAAGACACTGGATATTGCTGTTGCTCTATGCCAAGAACTTTTGTCATTTTTTTTATTTAGTATATGCTTTATTTGCATTCAGACTAATCTCCTAATTATTATTATTGTTGTTATCACAATGTTTCGACCATTTTGCTCTCTGACCGTCTTCAGATGTCTGTCAATCCTGGTAATCTATGAGGAAGTCTAAGCTGAATCCTTTATTTAATCTTGGGGCCATACGATTATAAAAAAAGAAAAATATCAATGATGTAATTATAATTTCAAACTTGACATTTGTAAATAACAACTAGTTCAGGTAACTCAGAAAAATCATGAATCGATTTTACACTGTATTGATATGATAGACAGGACCAACTTGTTTAATGAATAAATACTATTCTCCAAAAATATTTTCTTTATTTTTCTTTGTTTTTATTTTTTTACAATGGGACCAGTCTATTTAAGTAGTTCCAACATTTTATAATAAGCATTCCCAATAGCTTACATCTATAATTTTGTTTTTTTTATTTTATTTTCAAATTTAGAGCTTTTTAATCTACTTGTGATGCTAACATAAATTACATTTCGATTTGACTGATTTAATATTAAACGTTATGGAATGATGCATATCGTACTGTATTATTTGACACCATTTTAATGAAAGTTTGTTTGATTTTTTAATCATTTCACCCCAAGCAAAGCAATAAAGCCACTAAGATACCAGGGATTACTGAGAGTGAAAGATTATGAGAAACAATAAAAACACTATTAAGGAAAAAACAACAAAAGAACAGGTAAAGAATACAGATGATAATATTTGACATTTAAAATTTTGAAAATCAAATTTAACTGGGTAGCAAGAAGTGTGAGAAAAAAAATTGTTAGGATCGAACTTAGTTATAATATTTTGTTACTGGTGAGTTAAAAAAAAAACCCCCAAAAAAACCTGCATGTATGTATGTAAGTGAGCAAAATATTTATATCAATATGCCATTTGAAATGATGGCAACATATATTGATGTCCCTGTTACTGAGTATCCTACATTAAGAATAAGAACAAAATAATATTCTAAGCCCCTGAGCAAGACAGGAATGATATATATATATATATATATATATATAATGTAATTATTTAATTACTTAGTTTTTGGTCATAATTAAATTAGACCAATACACAGTTGTATTAAAGTGTTCAGTACAATTGCAGAACTTGTGAATATTTTTCATTTGCAAACAAGTTATATTACGCAACCCAGGTTTCTACCATCAGCTGGTGTCTTTAGGCAATTTACAATAACTGGTTTTACCATTTTTTAAAGAATGCTCTCATAACAGGGATTTTATGAACACGTAATTTTCAAAATTAGAAGTTATAACATTTTCATCCATGGTTGTATAATCCTAATCGGTATTTTTTGGTATGGTTACAGTTCGTCATAATATTTGTTCTTTCATTCAGTAATTCATTTTTGTTTGGGAATAACATAATAGCTAACTTTTCTTCCTGGCACAGTCTACATATTTTGTCACCACTGTAAGGCTTGGCTGTTTTCACTATACTTCATGTTATGTCTGGGTCTTTTCCAGATTTTAATTTAAATTTCCACACATGGCTAACCAATTTTGTATAATTTTTTAAGTTTTCTAGTTTAATGTTGACCTGTAATTAAACCATCTGGTCTTAAAGGTATCTTTGGTTGACAGACAACGGTCTTTATTATAATAGAAAGGATATATTCTTCATTACTTGACGACATAATTACTGCAAAAAATAAAATAAGACATTGTTAAAGAGCAAACATTTGGCAAGAGTTTCATAACTGGTAGCAAAGAGAATGAAATGAGCTGACACTGCCTTGCTATTGTCTCTCTAATGAACTCTGCTGACCCTGCCTTGTTATTGTTTCACTCTCCATGAGTGTGACAGGAGGGAAATAAATAAAAATACACAATGGCCTTTATTATTATAGAGAGGATATATAAGAAAAGTGATGTATTTTTTATTTGTTAATTTGACAGAATTTTATTATTAAATGTTATTTTTAGTGGATACTAGTAGTTGATATTTGAGTAAATACTTCATTTATCAGTATATTTATTATTTTCAGCCACGAGCTTGAAGAAATCTTATTAGAGGAAAATATGTGCACTCTGAGAGGATTTGAACCAGCGTTCCTCTAGGGAAAACTGTCATAAGATCTGACATGCTTTGACCTCTTACAGACTGCATGATGATCAAGAAAAGTTAAAGCATGTCAAATCTAATCAGAGTTTCTCCAAGGAGAACACAGTTTCAAATTCTGCTGGAGAGCATATTTTTCACTAATAAGATTTCTTGAATATTCATGCTGGTAGATGAAAATAAATAAATGTCTATTCTTTAATGATTAATGATCTACTCAAATACAAGTATTCACTAAAAATAATGTTTAAGTAATAAAAAAAAAAGAAAAAAAAAGCTATATATATATATATATATTAAAAAGCCTGCCTTCTTCTACCGGACATTTGTGGCCTAGGGGTAGTTGGGTTTCAATCCTGGGTTAGGGAGCGATCGGAGTCTAAGCCGTGCTGATGAGCTGTGATACAGCGAAACAGATCTGTCTGCGGATGGCTATAGTATATATATATATATATATATATATATAGAGAGAGAGAGAGAGAGTGAAATATATGGTAAAAACAAATGCTATTTTTATATTTAAATTAGAAAAGAGATGTCAAAATTCTTATGAATCCTTATTCTGCAAATATGGCAAAATGAAAATCAAAACCTGCCAGATATTTTGTAAAAATGTTAAGATTTTACAGAATAACCCTCTTCCCCATTATTGCTCTGAATTCTTAACAAGACCAAACTGTTTTCTGGTAATAATCAGTTACTCGTGGAAGGGGAAAATCTTTTAGTCATTTGGTATGTTATAATTATAAAATTACAATGCCGATATTTCCTGCTATTTGCTACTAACCGACAAACTCAAAAGAAAATTAGCGGTTCATGTAACCAAATACGTTTCCGTCCTGCAGAGTTACTTGCCGATAAATTAACTTTTCAGCAGCTGTAAATTTGTAATTATTTCCTTCCTCTTCTCGGTTTTATCGTCTTAGGCCGTCCCAAGCATCCTTGCTCCCGTTTTTTTTTTGGTTTTTTGTTGGGGGGGGGGGGATACACAATAAGATTTGTGAGCGTTCTATTTGTAAAATTGAGTCAAGAAAAAATAAATCTCTACAAACGTTTAATTTTTTTAGCAAAATTGATCATTGACTTTTTTTATGTTAAAATGAATAAACTTGATAATAATTTCCAAGACGAAAAAAAACAATTTTAAAAAGTGTAGCATTTCAACTTTCAAATATTTGGTTCCAAGTAACGATCGAACTCAAGATGAATAATAATATCGATCTTTAAACGTTAATTTTAAAATCTATGTATTTAATTCCTATACATAATTTAGCATGTCTGCCGGGAAAGTTTCAAAATTAGACCAAACCCCAAAGGGGTTATCTCCACAAGCAGTGCTTCTCCTTCGGGAGTGGTGGGGGTCATTACCTGGCACCTGAGGCGCCCGCCAAAAGGGGAAGTGATGAGGTGGCTTGACCAATTTTTCCACTATAAATCCACTTTTTAAATTAACCTTGTGTCACATTCGGTAGCGAAGTTGGATATCTTTAAAAATTAATTAATTATAATTCATTTTTAGTATAATTTTTGTGAATTCATTATTCCTAAAAAAAGTTACTTTAAAAAAAAAAATTATTTTTTAGAAAGACTATATCCTGTAATACGAAAATCAATCTATGAAAGAAAAATTATCTATACTTTTTTAAATTTACATTTAGTTTTCTGCTTCTTACGACAAAAGACTTTTACAAAAAATAATAAATAAAGATTCCTTCTTTTTTTTTTTTAAAGTAACGAACAAACAACGGTATATGTTTTTAAAATATTTTTTGGCGGAATAGATTTTGTTTTTTAACAAAGATTTTTTTAAAGAACAATACATATTTTATTTTTGCAACAAGCAATTGTTTGTCTTGTGAAATTGATTTTTAATATCTTTTTTAATTTTTGTTTCACAAAAAAAAAAAGATATTTTTCAAGAACAATGAAATACAAAAACAAGCAATTTCGTTTCTTAAAGAGAAATATTTTTATTTTCACATATTTGACAATAAAATCTCTTTCAATTAGTAAATTGCAAATATTTACAATACTTTTTTTAAGTACTAAAAAATATGCAGATATCAGTGACGTGTAAAGCACAATTACATGAGATTTGTTACCATTTGTTAAATAATTTAAAAAAACTGTCAGATCAAGGATCAATTCTACTTTTCAAATGAACAGTGTGTTCCCCACTTTAAATCAACTTTTAAAAATTCAGTATTTTTCGATTCTAACATGTTGGCTCGAGGGAAGATCTGTGGAATATTATCTCCAGAATATTCTCCCCTTTCATTTTTTTTTCTTTAACACAAATTAATCAGCCTGTTTAAGACGTGCACCTACACTGTATAATAATTTTCCTCTGCCGTGTCCCTTTAGGACGTGGGCCATCATGCCCCCCTCCAACTTCTGTCCTGTATCCTCACTCATTTTCGATATATCTAAAATTTTAAACTGAACTTTTGAAAATAAATTTTCTTGAAACTTTTATGGTAAATTTTGGTTTTAGGTCCCAAAGGTTTTTAATCATATCCCTTCAGTTTTTTCCAAAATATCCTTATTTCCGTGTAAATGTATATGCTGAACTCCAATCAACAATTAGATATTTTAGAAACCTAATGGTAACGACCAGAAAAAAAATCGAAGTTCTCTTCTCGCTCTTTCTATCACCCACAACCATCTCAATCAGAAGACATTCGGTGCAGAATCACTTGAGGCGTAGGAAGCTAATTTCGGCCTTTTTACTTCCTTCACTTTAAATTACTACGCTACTTTCTTTCTTTTTTTTTTTTTTGGTACTTAATTTTAGAAGAAAGTTAACTTTCAAATATATGAAAATAAGTGATAAGTGTAGGTAGTTTTACTTAACCTTAAAGTTAACTTTATTTTAAAAAAATTCTATATTTTCATATATTTGAACGTTAACTTTCGTCGGAAAAAATAAAATTAAGTAAAAGTTAAAACTACAATAAGCAACGATTTAAGTATAAGTGATTTTTATGTTTTTGTTTTTTCGTTTCCTTTTCCTGAAAAATCGGTCAGTAACTACTAACTAGGCTCATCAAAAATATGAATGATTTTTTTTATTGTTTTAAATTAAAGTTAAAAAACAAGTTTCCCCTACTTTTAAAACTAAAAGTCACATTTATATATATAAAAAAAAAATCCAGTAATTATTCAATTTCAATCAAATTTTCGGCACTTTTTCTTTCATTAATGAATATTTAAGTAAATACTGCTTTAAGAAAACTAAAGTTTATGGAGGTTAAATTTTCTGAATTTTTTTAACGTGTTAGACATCTTTTTTTCTGGCCGATTTTCATGTCCTTAACCCATAGAGTGATTGTGTCGATGTTCAAATACTGGGTAAACTCGATTCCTTCTTTTTCCTTTCTTGGTCCATTCAGAAAGAAAGACTGAATTAACATTAAATATTGGCTCACACCGACTTTTAAATCATAGTTTAGATCATCATAGTTCTTGAATTTTTTTTTTTCTCAGTCGACTCCAACTGTTCAAAACTTCAAATGGTTGATGTTGTTATTTATTTTATTTTTAACTACGCCTCAGCCTCACCGATAAAATTTACCACACCAACTAGCGTTTAAACCCGGTTGATATTTGAGATCGGAAATCGACTTACTACCTCGTCACAATCCCTGTCACCATTCGTTTCAATTCTACAGGCTTGACTTATTTGTCAAGTGAAGTTGACTTCCGTATTTAATTCCTGCATTGAATGGATGGTTGGTTGCTAATCAATGATTCAGCGTTGCGCTTACTCCGATTTCATAAATTAGGCTTTTTTAACTTTCGTTTAAAAATATTGGCAGACCTGAAGCAGACTACCACCACGTTTAATTTCGTTGTTTTTATTTTTAACTTTTTTTCAGCCAGCGCAGTCCTATCGATTGTTACTTTCCAGTTATCAAAAAAAACTTTGAAAAATGACAATAAACAAATTTGGAGAGGGGGGTCAGTTTCTCATACAACGTTAAAGTAAATCGATCCTCCATTTTCAATCCACTCACATTGGGGTCGTTTTGTTTATGTTAATGTCGTTGTTTTTCATTTTTTTTTTCAGCGCAGTTTTATTAATTGTTACTTAAACTTTCCGATTATCAAAAAAAAAAAATTGGAAGATGTATATTTAAACAAATTTGGGTGGGGGTCAGTTTCTCATACAACGTTATAGTAAATCGATCTTCCATTTTCAATCCACTGTAAGGTTGTATGAGAAACTGTTCCCCCCCCCCCGCCTAAAATTGTTTACATATTGAAATTTTTGCAATTTTTTTTCTTGGCATTCGTAAAGTTTAAGGTGTAAAATATAATATTGCACTGAAAAAAAATCCAAAAACTTTGATAATGAACAAATTTACATGTCGCTGTAATGCCGTACCGGTGTCTGGTTTCAAAATGAAGGCTCGATTTAATAACGTTGTATATCCGGGTCTCTTATATCCGGGTTACATGAGAAACTGATCGCCCCCCAACCCCGAAATTGTTTAAATATTGAAATTTCTCAATTTTTTTTTCAGTCGTAAAGCTAAGGGGGTGATCGATAGGACTGCGCTGAAAAAAAAGTAAAAAAAAAATGAAAAACGAAATTAAACATGATGGTGGTCTGCTTCAGGTCCGCCAAAATATTATTTACCGCTTCCCCCTCCTCCTTGTGTGTATGTTCAATAAAAAAGTACCAATAAATATTAGACGTGGATATATAATTCCCTCCTTGGATGTTAGCGACCATTCTTCTCCACAACTTTCTATCTTTTGTAGAGTAATGTTTACTTTTCTACTATCCCTCTCACACTACATTCTGCCATCTACTTTTTTTTTTAATCATATCACCCCGAGCAACGCCACTGATGTGCAGGGGGCTACATAAAAGTGAAGAGATTGGAAAAGAGAGAACCGGAAGCCACATCCTAAACAGGGGATGAGCCTCTTCACCTGTTCAGTAGATGTGGATGGAGTGTGAACCGGGCGATAGTTTAGTCTATCTACTGCAATTGAAAAAAAAAAGTGAGAAGATTGGAAAAAAGAAAACCAGGAACCGCATCCTAAACAGGAAACAAGGGATGAGCCTCTTCACCTGTTCTATAAAACCCATTAGGTAGATTACTTAATGCTTCCCTCTGTCTCTTTGAATTAAGAATTCTTCATCATGTGCTGTGTCCCTTCAGGACATAGGCAATCATGGGCTTCCACTTGGCTGTCTCTTGTCACTGTCAAAATTCTTCCTCTTGGTATCTCTCCCAAACCTCACTCTGCTATCCATTTGCTCAGGCCTATAAAGTAGGTCGCACGCTGCTTTCCTCTGTCTCTCTTTCTCTTTATCTGCCCTGTGAGTATTAAATTTTCCAGGCCCTCCTTCCTTATTACATGTTCCAGAAACCTCCTCTTTCTCTTCCTTATATTAAGCATGAGTTTTCTCCTTGTTTACATCCTTTTCAACACCTCGTCATTAGTTATGTGCTCAGTGCATCGTATTCTCAGCATCCTTCTGTAAAACCATATTTCTGCTGCCTCAAGCTTCCCCTTCATCCTTGATGAGATTGTCCAACATTCACTGCCATATAGAAAAACAGATATCACATAGCAATCCAGCACTCTCTTCTTTGTTTCCAATGAGATTTTCCTGTCTTTCAGTATTCTGGTTAGCTTTTGAAATGTGTCTTTAGCCATGCCAATGCATCTTTGGATCTTGACATTGCACTTTCCATCCTCTGTCAGCATGCTTCCCAGGTATTTAAATTTTTTCACTTGTTTTATTTTAGTTCCTTTGAACTGTGGTTGGCATTTTAAGGTCTTCTTTTTGCTGATGACCATGCATTTAGTTTTCTTGAAGTTTATGCTTAGTCCTTTATTCTCGCTTTCTCTTGCTTTTTTCTGTGTCAACTATCAGTACTGTGTCATTAGCGTATCTTACATTGTTGAGATTGTGGCCGCCAATGATGAATCCTGACATGGAAAAGAGGTGTTTCCGTTTTTCTCACTGTATAACTCTTACTTGCTCAAAATGAAAGTAGTTATATTTAATCATTTCGATTTCCAATAAAAGGGGAGAAAACACACTCCCTTTATCTGTCTGCTCTTATTAATTGTCCTGGTAATCCAGTACACAGAAAATTATCAAGACCACAATTTGACCTAGGGTCACACATCATCAAACACATTGATAAATTTGCTTAAAAATAATTTTGTACTCAGAACACTCCACACTTGGGTTTTTCCACTTGTTAAAGTTTCAGCTACTTTTTCTAACAAAAATAATTGTATTCTCCAATTTTAGTGTGTGTGTGTGTGTGTGTGTGTGTGCGCACACACACACACACACACACACACATTAAAGTACAAAAGTGTATATATATATATATATATATATATATATATGTATATATATATATAATTTTTTATCTAAAACAAACAGACTTTCTCCACGGAGGTGTCGCGAGTTGATTGGTTGACCGAAAATAAACAAACGGACGTGCCGCATGCTGATTGGTTTATCGACACCACGCGATATAAACAAAAAAATAGATATTCCAAGAGATCTTTTGTCTAAAACAAACAGACTCTCTCCACGGACGTGCCGCGTGTTGATTGGTTTACCGAAAATAAACAAACGGACGTGCCGCATGCTGATTGGTTTATCGACACCACGTGATGTAAACAAAAAAGTATTAGGACGCCATCGTAAAAATACGTTTCCAATTCTAATTTAAAAATCACTTGTTTCTGATGAAGGACCGAGGGCGGTCTGAAATATAAAACACTATAAAAATAAACAAATACTGTTTAAAAAAGTACGTTTTTAAATTCAAAACTTTTTATTAAAATTCTTTCCTATACATATTAAGACAGTATACGTGGATGATCATCACTATATATATATAGTAAGTAGCTAACCTAGAGAGCCAACGAACCTACCAAGGTTTCACCAAATTGAATCTTCAGAAGATTCTGAAGATCCAATTTGGTGAAACCTTGGTAAGTTCGTTGGCTTTCTAGGTTAGCTACTTGTTTGCTCTACTTGTGTATTGAGCGCTTTACATGTTAGGTTACTCATCTGGGGTTTTTTTTTTTACTAGTACTTTGACTAATGTTCAAGTGCTTAGTTCGTTTCTTTTTTTGTTACCATTTTTTCCCCTCCGTGTTTGTACTTGGTGGGTTTTTCAAGATGTGTTCAATGACAAATTTACAGTTTTATATATATATGTGTGTGTGTGTGTAATGAAACTATGCTTTTAAGGCATACTATATTTATAGGTGTAAGTGCTCAATCAGGGATAGATTGTATGTCAATATAAAAGTGGATACTGAGGTCAATACCAAGTGGCAATGGTCTGTTTCATGCTTGAATGTATTCTTCAGGTCTAATCATGTAATTCAATTGGAAAAATTAAACAGACTTTGGCAGCTGAAATTTAATAAAACTTGTTTAAGTAAAATCTTTCTACTTATATATATATATATATATATATATGGGGAAACAAATATATAGATTTTTATATGTCAAGAACAATTCTATGTAAAAAAAATTATGACAAAGAAAAGATTTTGTGTGAGATGTTTTGTCTTTTAGGACATTATTGGACTAAAGTGATGTTTCTGTTGATGTGACTACACATGTGCACAAAGGAGACTTGTTTTTTCTTGGCAGATCTTCTGTGTGGGATATTTCGAAAGTGATGGAATCATGAAGGAAAAGAAGATAAAGGGATTTGGTTAGGCAATATACTCAAAATATATATGTATTTAGAAATTAAATATGTAGAAGTGGACATTTAGTAGTGATTTGTTTCATGCTTGAATGCAGTCATCAGGC
Source organism: Ascarosepion bandense (assembly GCA_037127315.1). Taxonomy (NCBI): domain Eukaryota; kingdom Metazoa; phylum Mollusca; class Cephalopoda; order Sepiida; family Sepiidae; genus Ascarosepion; species Ascarosepion bandense. Next base: position 5,817,998 of record JBBBDQ010000271.1, on the reverse strand, counting down.
CATGTGTGTTTTATGGTGGCTTGACTATGTATTCTCGACACTGGAGCATTATAGGCAGCAAAGTCAAGTATTTCTGGTTTATTATATTATTCTCGCTGTTTGTTATTGGGTTAGCGGCAGCATTTATATTTCAAATTATTCTAAAGGCTTTTGAGTAGAAATAATTGTGGTCCTGAATACAGTTGTAGTTAGCGTATATTATTGTTTGTTAAATTTTTACTCCTTAGTTATTATTGATTACTAAGAATATTTTGCATTTATTCATTAATGAGTGTGCCCATGCCGTAAAAAATGACAGCAAGATATTTATGATGGTACGCTGTCTAAAATGATAGTAACATATATATCTAAACTTATTTATAAATGGAACTGTGTCTGTGTGTCTATTACCTTTAGACTCCAAAATGGTTGAACCGATTTTCTTGAAAACTTACACAGTTGTACTATAAGCATCTGCGAGTGTTCTTAGCTAGGTTTTGTGTCAAGGTACTGCCGATA